>JAHZMT010004492.1:0-14230 GCA_027743785.1 Sinhomidia bicolor | reverse complement strand
ATTGGCATTAATTATTAAAGTTCTTGAAAGACTAGCAATGCAAAGTTAAGTTGACAACAACAACTATACCAAAAACTTAAAATATAAACTCTACACACAAAATTTGCCTAATCGCTATACTAACCAAAATTCACACATAATAATAATACCAGAGAATCGTTGAAAAAACACTATATAGTAAATAGAATTATGGTGTGCCATTGAAATGCGTAACCTTTTACATTTTACTAGAGCTTCTAGGGACAAATTTGCGCTAATTAATAATTAGCTACTTCCCTAACTCTACAATTTTCTCCATACTACACAGTATAGTTTCTATACAAAACTTTTGACATTGAATAATAGTCTTGATATTACATACAAAATATTATTGAAAATGTGCAATATTTTAAGTGAAAGTACAATTTTAATGGTTTTCTACACACACATTATTATTATTTATATTTGTTATATGTATGTACAAATATGAGTTTCTACCTAAATATTATTATTATTCGATACCCTCTATCCCCTGCCATGACGCACCCAACACCACACCACTGATTGACCATGGAACGGCCACTAAATTGTAAACAATATTTTTTTACAGATTATTATTATTAAATCTGTAATGAAACAACTATTCATAATATTATGTATAAACATTAATTACCTATGTATGTACATACATATTTACAATTTACACATCAACTAGTTTACTTTGAAACAAGATATTTCTCTCCCTCTCTCTTTCTCTTTTTCTAATTCGTACATTTTTTTATTTACATACAAACCGTCCAGTTACACAATAGTTACTCATTATCGAAAAAATATCATTGTTTTTTTATATTTTTTGTACACATTATTATTTATTTATTTATTATTATTACAGTAATTAAAAATGTACTCATTATCGTAATTTAATATCGAGCATCTTTTCTATAACCACTCTGTACAGTAGTTACCCAAAACTGTGTGAACAAATACAATCGTTTCCATTTTTTCCCTTCCTCTTCTTGTACAATAAATAACCACACACATTTTTTTATAACTAAGAATATACGCCTATAACTTTTCATTGCATACTATTTTTTTACATTGTTTGCAATGATTATTCCGTATAAAAAATTTATTTGCACCTTCAGAAGACTTTTTTTTCTTTCGTTTGAAATAGTACGAACGATTATTATTAATATTATTACAAATATTTATAATAAATTGAATATTTATTTTGAAAACTTTATGTATAAATACCACAAAAAAGTTGCAAAAGTTGCTTATATTATCGATTATTATATACGAATAATATCAATAAAAGATAATAATAATAATAATAATAATTTTAATTATTATTACTATTATGATTACAGTTACAAACGTTTTTTCACGAAGAAAGAAAAAAAACCCTTGAAACTACAACCGGGATATTACAGGGAATAATTTTGAAGCAGCATAATAGATAGTATATATATTTATAGGTGGATAGTAGTAGTAGTAGTAGATTTGCGAGCGATTTGTAAATCCGACGAGAAGGAGATGACGTTAGTTTTTGATTCATTCTTTTCTTTTGTAAACTTGAAGCAATAATAATTTTTGGATTGTTTCTTGGATTGGGTTGGGTTGGTTGTGTGGAGGTAAGTTGACACACATCAGAACATATACACATTATAATTTTCTTGAGACATGTTTTATTTTTTCAAAAAAACAAAAATCAAGTTTTTCGAGAGTCTTTACGCAATGTTCATTTTTTTCCTTGACTGAAACAAGTATACATTGTGTATTTTGAATTTATTTGTTTATTTATTGAAGGAGATGAAGAGGAGAGTTTGTGTCAGTTTTTGCAGAATTTCTATTATTAGGATGGGTTCTCGTCGGCAAATCGCACGGATCAAAATCTCATGTTAGTTCCACTATTAGAATACACAGCGTGAGCATTTTCAGGCCGGAGGTGGACAAATTCTTCCCCTTGCTGCTGAAACAAAAGCAAAAATTTACAGCCATGTGGTCAATTATTTACATTGCATAATATTACATTCAACTAAATATGTACATACATAATCCCCACTACTGCTATTAAAATCACACTTTTGTGTCAAATTCTACATTTTAAAAATGCAGCTAAAAATATACATAATGCCTGTGTACACAAAATACAAATGTTTAAAAAGTATAGGAAAAAATAGCAATTATTATTTTTAAACTAAAAAAATAAGCTTATATATACATACAACTTGCTGCAAAGCTGCAAATCTACAGTAAAAATCGCTGTATATTTCATAATTTAGTATTTTGTACATGAGCAAAATGATGAAATTTTGAAAGGCTTATAATATTTACTAGCATTTAACATTATACCTATCACCATCATCATCATTATTATTATTATTGTACAGCAAAGATATTTGTTTTATCAACAGTAATCAAGCGTTTTCATGTAATTAATCTACAGTTTGCGTGCTGCATTTTCACCATTAGGCGGGTAAGCAAATATGTACAAAAACAAAAGCTTGTGTAAACCATACAATAGTAGTACAATGCTCCAACGTTTCGCAAGCAATATCGCACAACAGTTACCACCAACATTTTTTGCAACAGAAAATAAAAATAAAAAGTGGAATTAACAAAATGTAAAGTTATGAAAATATCCCAAAGAAATTTCTGTATGCATGCATGTATGATTTTATGTATGTGGGAGAGTAAACAATTCAAGGAAAGTATTTTACAAGTAGTAGTGGTATAGCTGTAGCTGCAGCATAGATTATTATTTACTATGCATGCCAAACATATATGTATGTTAAGTTATATTACTATTCTTTAAATAAATGGCAGTTTCAGCGTGAGTATTAACTATCAACAAAAAAAGAAGAGAAAAAAATTGTGTTATAGGTTGTTTCACGAGTTTTCGTGTTTGCAGGCGGATACAGATGATTACAGCTTTGCATGGACATTTGATTGATAGATTTTTAGTATGAAAATAAAATTAAGCAGAGACGGACAAAAAATAATATATATTTGATGCAACAACAGAAACAAAGGCAGTCAGTCGCAGTTCCCATATTATTCTCAAGCAAACAACACCAACGTTTTTCGTCATTGTGATTGCACTTTAGCCCGAGGACACGGTAAACCACAATGAGGATTTTGTATAAAGCAAAACTAATAATGAACATTACAAAAAATTTTTTAATGCATTCTGCGGAAAACCAAAAAAAATTCTTGCCACAAAAAATAATTAAAACAAATATACCGTTCGAAAACGGAAATGCCAAGATCGATAGATTAAATGAATGAAAATAGATCTATATTAGGTCTCCCGTTCCTCGAGGCCGAAAAAAAATCCGAGGTAGCACTCATGCACCCCAGAACAGGAAATCTTCAACTCCTCATCCGAGTCTCTGAAAACACTCCACCCGATTAATTTACTCAACTATGGTAACCCTGCAAAGTGTTTCAAGACCCAATGATGCAAATGATCCAGATACCTAAGACTCCATGTAAAATCATTTTGATGGTGATTCTCGTATTTAGCATGACTTTTGGCGTTCAGAGGAGATCATAATTTTGCAATTGTGCTCCTTGTACATTTAAATCATTGCAGAAACAGGAATCATCATCACAATGATTTCACATTGACATAAGTATTGGATCTTGAACAACTTTGCTTGGCTAACGTGGTTGTGTAAATTATTCGGGTGCAGTACTTTTAGTGATCCAGGTGAGCAGCTATAGATTTGCTTACCCTGGAAAGCGCCGCGAACGTGAATTTTACCTCGGATTTTTTTTTCATCTCGAGGAACGGGTGGCTTAGTTTTGAGCCGTTTTGAACATTTATTTCCTTGACGACCTTTGGGCGGGGGTAGGTAAACTGTTTATGAATGCATAATGAATGAAAGTGTAGACACTGAAAAGGAAATGAAAGGAAGGGAAAGAAGGAGCAAAAGAGAAATGATGATGACACCATACTGTTTTCATGTTTTTTTTGTTGTGATGCATAATATTTAAATGACGAACAAAAACGTCAGACAAGGTCTACCTGAATGTTATTTTCTTGCTTTATTATCATTGGTTTCTCTACCTGAAGTATGTACAGGGAAAAAAGAAGAAGAAAAGTAACAATAAAAAAATATTATGCATGTGACGTATGCTTTTAGAAGAGTACTTTTCTCTGTGCTGCTCATCTTGAACTAAAAGACAGTTTTGAGGAGTGCAAGCATTATTCACAGTCGTACTCTACGTGCACTTGTGTGGGAAATGGCCATGCTGTTCAGAAAGAAAACTTTATTACATGTTGGTCGAGCAAAAATGCTGTAGTCTTGAAAAAATAAAAAATATATTGTACCTGCTGTTGTTCATTGTTGCTTGCTGAATCTGACTGGATAGATGGATGTACATTTTGTTGAAAAAAAATAAACCAGCAGCAGCAGCATCGTCGTCGTTGTCATATTTTTTTGTTTGTTTGCATGATGAGCATCTTTCGCTGCTTAGAGATGAGATATTATTTGCAGATGAGGAGACAGTGATAAAGGAGAAAGTTATTTGCATTTCATTTCGTTTCTTGGAGAGTCTGTTATTGTTGTTGATGTAGAGTGAACAAGTAGGTATATGTGTACAGTTTTATAGAGATGATGAATCTGTTGTTGGTGACTGTCTTTCTTCACGAAACTTTGTAATGTTGTTGTTGTATTTTTTCTTCATTCCTTTTGCCATATCCACATATATGAGTAGGCAAGTGGGAGAGTGGAGAAAAAAAATAGTTTTCAACTTTTTCCTCTTGGCTAAACACAAAATAAGGTCTGGGCAAAATAAACTTTTTTTCTTGCAACTTTTTCTCCTTAAAGCTTGCTAGCTATGTAGAGAGAGAGAGAGAGAGAGGCATTAATAAATTGAGTTTTACTTTTTTACATTATGAAAACGGAAAAGCTTGCTACAAGCTATAAATGGCGAGTTAACTAGGCTTTATCCCTTCAAGCAAACTGTAGAGATGTAGATTATTCTACGGCATTATATTATTTTCTGGTTCTTATGAAAAGGTATAATGGGTTGGCCCACACCAGTCAACGAACCAACACCGCCCCGCTGACGTTTAGTAGTGCTTCTAGGGAATCGGTAGAGATGAGCTTGTTGTGTTTAGAGTGTCCCACCTGGAATGGATTGGATATCTGGATGGAGAAACTTGGTTCATCTTTCTCTAATCTCCGTTATAACTCTCTCTTCTCGGATAAATGAGGAGTTGCAGCACTGTATAAACTAAACGGTGGGAAATTTGTGTGTAAAATCAGGGAGAAGGTAAACGTTAGTCAATGGCAGTGATAGTATAATAGAAGAAAAGAAGCTTTACAAAGAAAAGGTATACACATTTTTTATATATTTTTTTGTAAGCTATACAAGCTATAGTGTTTCTCTTTTTTCCAATTGACTGACTGACTGATTCCTAGTGAGTGCATAATGCTGTAGTGAAAGTCATGTCATAATAAAGTGGAATCACCATCAGCGGGTAACACAGTGCTGCTGGGTGAAGTTACATGGCTTTCCTTTCAGCACTTCAAATTACTTTCCCAACCAGTCAGTCAACTGCTTGTGTATGTGTGTGTATGGCTCCATTTTGTTTCTCTTTCCATAAAACGTAGACATTATTTGATAGACTAGTATTCTATTTGCGTTTACGAAGAACTGGATCTTCATTTTTTTCCTAAACTCTAATAAGAATACATGCTCCTTTCTTTTCCAGTTCTTTCTAGCCCTTTTCCCGGTTTATTTCCTCTCTTTCAACATTCTTTCTTCTTCTTCTTTGTGTTGCTTTTTGAATTATAAGTACATTACTAATAAAAAAGGAAGCATAAAATGTTTTTAATAAATGAAAATGGGATGCAAAATGAAAGTTTTTTTTTCCTTTTCTCATCCCTCTCTTCAAGTATTCTAGTTTAATAATAAAAGTCACAGCTGTTTCATTTTACTATCTATTCTCCAACACGCGGCGACGGCGGCGGACAGACAGTGGAAAGCTGGTGCTGATGTTGTTGGCTCACTACAAAATAAAAATTTGCTTTAGCTTCTTCTTCTTCTTCTTTCCTATTATGTACGAGTTGCTGTCGTGGAAATTAAATTGGAGAAGAAATATCGCAATCCGCAACACAATGCAGAGAGAGAGGACAGCTAGACTTTATACTCTTATTTGCATATGTACATCTTACACGTAACAAATGCAGCAGCATTCGCTACTACGTTATATGCATGTCTTTGTTTATCATTGAAATGATATTATGTATGTCAAAGAAAAACTAGAGTCATTTCCTCATATAGAGTCACTTTGAAAACGTAGAGGGCAAGCAGCATCCTCACAACAGGAGCTACGAAACAATAAGAAAAAAAATGTTCAACCTTATTTTCTTTGTCTACTGCTTGCCTTTTTTTAACCCTTGTAGTACGACAAATACATGTTTATTTTATCTCGTTCTCCAGAGCCCCGTACACGTCACTGCATTGTCAAAATTTTTGGGGAGACATGGAAAGAATAAGAAATGGAAAGAATGTCAGGACAAACGAAGAGTTTATTGCAAAGTAATGAATGAGTCAGGTGCTTGTCAAAATGTCGTAGCGCTGATGCGAAACTGAAAAAAAGTATTATTGCGAGCTGGCGTCACAGATCCTTTCTGCTGACTGATTACATACTTTAACGTAAGTTTCCAAGTGTCTTTTTATTATGCAAGTGAGTGATATTAAATGGGGAGTTGGAATTGTAAACCAAAGTGAAACATGACATGTAATTATTGCTTGCTACTACCTCGCTCCTTCCTCATAATAATACTTTGTTCAAGGTCAGCGCATTTTCTTGGTTTTTAACAAAGCTATTATGCATCTTTCCTGCTGGTTGCTAAAACAATGGATAATCTGATGCTGGCTTTGAAAATGGATACATTTTTTCACTTCAAATATTTGCATTATATTAAGTTACGAAAAATTTAAGATGAAGATGACATGATACACGATCATTTTGTAGCTAAATACTCTCTGCGCATATTATGAAATGGACCAGTGAAGCGAACTTCCTGTGATCTTACTGCTGCTTCTAGTTTCTATCTGTGATATTGAACCTCATAAAAAAGCGTATAAGGGTTTTTTTGTGTTTAATCTATTTTCTGTGCCGAAGAGCGTAACACCAAAACTGTCACCGCAAAAGACATTGCCACTATATAAGATGCTAACACACACACGTCTCTCTAAAGTATTAAAACATTGATGATAAATGACAGACAGACTACTTCTGGTCGATGGATATGTATGCATACGGGCACACTCTTTATGGTTTTTGTGGTTTCTGTTACCTTGTATCATTTTCTCTCTATCTGTTGATAATCATGTGCGTTTAAAATAATAATGCGGCAGTTGCATGAATAACCCATTGGTTTCTGGGTATGGTTGTTGTGGCATTGCCATAAAATGTTTACTTTTCAAACTATTATCTCTAAATAGCTTAATTTATGTAAATATGGTTGTTCCGAAAAACAAAAAAAACTACACTTTTTTGCATTTAAAGTAATTGAGAACACTACGACAATGTTGATGCTTAAAAATGCCATGCAAGTTGCTCCTCATATATCTTTTATCTTCCTTCAAAATGATCTATGATCAAGTTCCTTTTAAAATTCCACAACCTTATCCAATTCCTCTGATGCACTTTAACTGTGAAGAAAGAAACCATTGATTTCAACTCGCAAATACCAAATTTCATAACATCAAGAAGTAAAGAAAATTTACAATAGCAAATAGCAACAATATATTATCTTGGCTTGATGCTATATATCGTTTTCAAAAGGTATTGTGTACTTTGCCATTTTTTATTTTCCTCTTTGTACAATGTACTGACTGACTGACGATATACCAATTCATTCAAGAAAAAAAAACTTTCAATTCACTGAATGGTTGCATGCATAAAACATCATCAGAGTACCGCAGTTGTGCTGTTATTTGTGTAAAACTCATACTGCTACAGCAGCATAGGCACAAGACTACTGATTTGGTGGTCCCTTTTGTTATTGTTACTTTTTTATGTTTTCTCTTGCTACTATTACTACCATTTCTGGTACACGTTGCTGCAATGCAATGCTCAAAACGCATTGAATGGAAACAGGGAAAAGAAGCAACCAAGCAACCATTCCAACTTGAATAAACTGTTTGAAAGTAAAATCATGTAAGAATGGAGAAGCATTTTCTTCCATGTCTGCACTGATCAGATTTTTTTGAATCGAGTTTCAAAGCTACATGTACACTGCAATATTATACGGAAGGACAACGCAGCAGTAAAAAAATATACGTGATGTTAAAAATAACAGGAAGAAAAAAATATACATTTTTTATTTTTTTTTTGCAGGACACCAAAGTCTCCATTGTTAAATGCGATATTTTTTTGCCGATGCTGCATGAGGCGCTCCCTACATGTATTGTGTGTTGTAATAGTTGTTGTTGCTGATGATGCTGTTGTAAAAAAAGATTTTATTTTTATTAATCCAATAAAATCTTATAGATTTTTTCTTCTTCATTTCTTACTCGCGAATAACGTTCTGTCTTATTGTATGAAAATTGAGTAATAACAAAGTAAAGAAACTCTTTTTTCTCTTTTTCTTCCTCTTCGTTTATAAATTCTATTCAATATCAGTTTTATTGAAAAAATATTTGCGCTTTTTTGTACGCAATAGATATACATACATAATATAGTATATTAGAGCTTAAAACATTCAAAATTATGTGGTTGTGTGTGCTTTGTGCATCATCTATATAGTAAGTAGTATATTGCAAGTTTGCACGCTTTGTTTGTTCGTTTAGTTTGTTTGATTGTGTGCTCCATCACCACCACCGCTACCACCACTGTAAACGTAGGATGATCAGAGCGAGCAAACTAGATAGACTGAAAGGAAAAAAAGAATGCCATTTATTTGCTGTGATTTGCATTCTTTTTGTTGCATATGTGAGTGCGCAAAAAAGATACAAGACAACACAATATTGTCTTGTAGAATCAATAAGGTTATGCTTGTATTTCTTCATTTCATCTGCGAGTGCTTTTTTCTCTCTCCACTCGGTAGGTCGTGATTCAGCATTCATTCAACGTTTTATTTGGTGTTCCACCACCACCACCAACAACAACAAAAGCGTATCAAAATACAATTTTGGAAAGGGAAAGTAAAAATATAATAAAACTATGATTGACAATTCAAAGTAGAGTTTGACTTGTGTGGTTGGAAACGAGGAATGTGATATTATGAGAATGGCAGTATGATGTTCATGTCGGACAGGTAGGTATAAAGTTATGATGCCATGTATCATTTTTCATGTTGGATTTTTTTGTTTTGTCGAGTACGTATTATTATTATTATGGTGGTATTGGATCCAAGGATTGTTTGCAAGCAAAATGTATATGAACATATATGCAAAAATGTGAATGTACGGCACATATTTTTTTTATGAATTTCCGCTTCTCTCACTCAGCATGCATAATTACATTGTACGTTTGATGTTTTTGATGACACTCCACATGTCATGCATTAACTGAATGAATGAAACACTTGACAAATACATTCATATTTTAAAGTATTTTTTGTACGTGCTATATATAGCGATTGCGTCTATTTCAAATTAAATGACAGGCAGTTGTCGTGCAAATGAATAAATGCAGTAACCCAAAAAAGGGCGCAAAATTTTAGTTTTGCTGGCAGAATTATTACACTGGAGAATGTTCATAGATAGACAGACATTTTTTGAATTGAAGAATAGAGTAAGTGGATTCTGATGATTCTGTTATTGAATAACAGAGAATTGTTGAAGCAAGCATTGAAGGTATGGTATGAGCTTTTAAAATGAAACGTTATTTTCTATGGCTGTATGGACAAAGGAAAAAAAACGTTTCCTAGAAAGGAAGAATCATGCTGCTGCTGCCAGTGCCATCATCCTCTCTCCATATAGCTTACCTATATAATGCTTTTTGTTCATTCACTTGTACTTTGAGCTGTTCTCCAATTTGATATTGCAAATTTATATATAGTGTAATGGGTTCAGGAAAAGGTAGTTTTGCGGATGAAAGAAATCAAATGGCAGATGGTTACATGACGATGACGAGCGGACTTTATACACTGAAGGTGTACATTTTCCGTCCGACTGTCCAAGCGAACAAACCAGCATATCAGTACAATGCACAGACAGATGATGGAAGGAAAGAAAGGAGGCAGAGAACAAGACGAGAATGTACGTATAGACAGAAAGGATTTGCAAGTCTCTTGAGTCTCGTCATGCATGTGACAATCCTCTTTTCACAATTCACAAGCGAAACTTTTCTAAACTTTTCTTCGCCTACTTTATATGTACATTTATATGTGCCTACATGGTATCCATATATGAAAAGATGACAGAATATATGAAAATTGAAAACATTGTTGGTGGTTTGGTTTTGCTACAGTAGTAGTAGTAGTACTAGTAAGTATGTCCATGAAGCATATCAACTTGTTGAGTCACTCGTTTTTTTCATCTCTTTTGCTCGCTCAGTCTTTTTTATAGAATACTTTACAACAGCATGCTATTTTAGGGGTAAATGCAAACGTGTTTATATGTGTGTAAGAAAATTGCTGTGTTTGCGTTTCAAACTTTGACAACTCATTCTTTCCTCGACCTGTGCTAAAATGTACAAAACGATGATGCAGTCAGTAAAAAAATGTAGAAAATATAAACATGAAATGGGATACAATGAACAATATAACAAAACGTCATTCTTTACGTATGTGGAGTAGGAGTATATTTTTGGTTGGTTCATTAAAACTTGTCACTGTGCTGCTGTTGCAGAATCACTATTATTATTGTTATTATCCTTTTACTAAATCACTGCTACAGTTAGTTGTGTGCTGCAACTGTAATAAGAGCAGAGAAATTAATGTTTTTCAAAGAAGGAAGCAGTATTTAAGCACATGTGTTTGTGTGTGTCTTTACTAACCTCGTCCGCTGCTGCTACTGCGACTGCGACTAATATTGTTGATGTGATGATGATGAGAATGACAGTTCTCTATTTCAGTCAAGTGCACCGTGCATGCTGATGATGATTGCTTATTGCTGTCATTTGACGTGGTTTAGTGGTTTGACAATGACCAACAGCAGAATCTACAACAACAGCTTGTCTCACGCAATTCATCAGTTTTTATAATGTATGCTACTTTAATAATGTAAGAAGCAACTGCGACGAACCCCTTTAGTAGCAATTTTACCATGTCGTTTAATTGCATACTTGTTTGTTGCTGTGGTGGTGGTTATAGTGGATGTAGAATTTTGGTTTGGGCTGACTGAGACGAATAACCATAAAAGCACATGTGAAGTAGTTATATCACACACAGATGACACATAACGCATACATCACTCATGTTGTACAGTTGTACATCCGTGCTACACACCAAAAGTTTAAACAACCCTCTCAGATATTCAGATGATGCGCATTTGCGTAATGGATTGTAGTTTTAACGTTAATGTTTTAGCAACAATTAGGTCCTTCCTGTTTCAAGGAGCAGCGCCGTGTCCTAGTAAAATGGTGATGGCATTTAAGTTGAATGGAGGAGTTCGTAGGAGTCATCATTATTTATGCTGACACGACTACTACTACAACTACTACCACTCTTCATTCATTCATGGGGTTTTATGGACATGAATTTTACGATTATCATTAGTATTTTTTTGAGAATGATTTGATGATCCTCTGACAATTTTAATTGTCAATTTTATAGCTACTTAACATTTTGCCATTGCTGCTACTTTAATGTTTTATTCGCTGATGCCCACATATTGTATGTGTCATCAAAGGATTAATGATGTTTGCGTCGTTATCATGAAAAAATCCTTTTAAACTGCAAGCTATAGCTCATTCATCCGACAAGGAACTAAAAATTGAAATGCGGTACAATGGACTAAACAGTCATCATCATGGTGAGGAGAGTATTTAGATCTCTACTACAAAAAGGAAAATGCGTGAGACGATAGTAAAATTTTACTGGTTTATTTAAATGCATTATATTGTGTACAATGATGACTTTCAACAAAATTCGTTACGTTTTCTTCACAAAAGGAAAATAATAATAATAATAATTGTTATTCATCCTCACAGAATTGTAAGCCAGCTCGCTCACACACTTGTAGAATAATTTTGTATGTATGCATTGTTATTTGTGTGTCCCTCATTTACTTACGACGACGACGACGATTACGTCCTGGTTTGGTCACACGCAGAATACACACAACTTTTTAAACCGTGAAGAATACAGATTTCCCTTCCTATGTGACATGGCGTGTCACGGCAAGCAAAGAAACAAAACACCTCTACTACTACTTTCTTACATGTGTAATCTGCGGTGTCTTTATTATCAGTATTGCATCCTGCTCTACTAATAAGAAAGTGAGCAAAATATCCATTGTTGGGTGGGGATTGGGAAAATAGGTTTATTATATGTAAGATTTTTTTTCGCAAAATTAAAATTTTCGAAAATTATCATCAACATCATATTTATACCAACAGCGATAGCGTGTGCTCATCATTGTGAAGAATCAGTAAGTTGACAAGAAACTAAAACACACGCACCTAACATTACAGTACTTTTTGGCCTGATGGCAAAAAAATGTCTTACTTATTCGCAACGAGATAATAACATGTTATACGTCTCTGAATATAGTAGCAAGTAGCATGTATTTTTTTCATTGTTTGTTACCTACGCATACATACGTCACAATTTTTTTTAAAAAAAAGTTGTGCATTATTCTATCATTTTTGTCGGAACATTTATTTTTCCTCTCAGGCAATGAACACTGGTAAAAAGCTTGTACAAAAATAAATACAAGCTTACTACCTAATTGTAAGTATGGAACAACAATAACGTAAGAGAAAATGAAACTAACATCTTTATATTAGCAGTGAAGCCTGCATACATACATATAGTTACCTACATTTCCTCAAGCCTACAGGCTTGTTGTTTGCTTCTATAAAGGCTGGTGGCTACAAGAAAGTGAAATTAGCTTTTGGTAAAATGTGTTCGCTACACGCATAATAATCATAATGTATTGTCATGTAGGTAGTTATATTATATGTTACTCTGTCGACATAATAAGAAAATACTTTTTTTCCGACGGGGTCTTTTTATGTCCCAGCATCTTTATAATGTCATAAAAATATAATACCTACTGTTGTTATATACCTAGGTAATAATAATATCATGACAAGCATCAGCTTATACGAAGAGGACAAAAAAACGACAGGCAAAGTAGTAGTGGATGCAAAATCCTCTTGTGGTTTTTGCTTTTCTCTAGTTCCTTTTGGTGTGGTCTTTCCATCTTTGTAAATTACTTACTTTACATGCATCATGCCCTAGATAACGACGGGACGGGACCACACCACCAACCGGTAAAAAAAATGAAGGCAGGAGAGTAATTTCAGTGAGTGGCAAAGCAGAAATTGTAAACTTTTCTAGCATACTACACTACTACTACTTACACTGCCACTACTCTTCATCAAGACGTAGAGGATGTAACAAGTAATCAAGTAATAATAATAGCAGCACCAGCAGCAGCAACGTCATCGTCTTTGTAAAAATAACAATATAAGATAACGGAATCCCTTTTTTATGAGTTTGCTTGCCTTGTATAGTCATACCTAGTCATCAGCACAACTTTTCCTTCGATGGTGGGGTGTTGCAAAAAACAAACTATTCGGTTTGCTCAGGGTACACGATCGAAAAACCACCACCCAAGATCCACTTTTGATCTTGTTATTATTTTGCTTCTTTTTCTTTTCTACCCACCACCATGTATCATCATCACATTGGTGGTTTATATACTGCACTTTACTTATTTTGTAAAATACTCGAGAGCCCTGAGAAATATCTCTCCGTTTTTAAAAGCGCTCACTTACACTGGAGAAAACAAGTTATTATTAGCATGGGAATGTGTTTTTGCGTTGATTAATTTCTTCGTTGCGAGCCCAGTTTCGTGATGATGATTAATCAGCTTTTCTTTTGTTTCGTGGGCAAAAGGAAAAAGTGAATGAGGGATGTAAGTGATAACTAATAGCAAGCATATATTGCAACGTTTGTATATTACAAAAAAGAGTTTTTTTTCATTTTTCCTTTTATTGCTTAAAAAAAAGAGTAAAAAAAATTCTTTGAGCGTTCCGTTCCCCTTTCAACTTTGAAGAACGACACGAGAGCAGCACACAAAGAAGGTAATCATACTTCATCTTTTG
>JAHZMT010004491.1:0-15912 GCA_027743785.1 Sinhomidia bicolor | reverse complement strand
TATATATGTAGGTATATATATAAACCAGCTCCTTACGTATTCAGTACGGTTCTCTCCCTAGATTTTCGCTTCATTTCACAATTTGCACGTTTAAAATCAAATAAATTCTGTTCAGCACTACTCCTCCAACCAACCAAGTTGTTGAATATATAAAAGCAAGCGACGCACTTGTTTAAAAAAATCTCGGCTATTTTTTTTCTCGGCCATTTTTACTACAACACATCAAATGCACTAACCGACCGACTGACGAGACGAAAGAAAGAGAGAAAGAAAGGGAAGACAGGGAACATATCAAAATATGAAATTTGCAAATTTACATATCTACTTTAATGTTGGCCTTGTAGATATTATAGTCATAAAATTGAAACTAAAGTAGTAGTATATAAACTGCAAAAGTATTTTTAACGCTGTACTACTACTACTACTACTGCTTCCACTCTGATTGCGTTTATTTCAAAAGCTACAGACAGACACAAGAGTGTTTGTTAATGCACGTATAACACTTTTGCGTATTAAAATGCATATTATTATTAGTATCAATTATTTCACTACTTGTTCATTACGTGACGCAGAGTCATGCAAGTAGAACCAGATTTTTTTCACTGATTGCGGATGCCTTTTAAAATTCTCATTTTATTTTTTTCCTTTGAAATGACAGCTGAAAATATTAAGATCAAACAAAGTGATATTTTGCTTTACTGCTAATATTCATAGTTTTTTTCAAAATAAATAATACCAAGAGTGTCGGTAAAAGTGCACAAGTTGCCAGCTGTTGCTTTTCTAAATAATCCGTGAAGGGAGTTCGTTCTGGCTGGCGTGTCTAGCTTTGCTCTCCTCTTCTCGGTTTACCTAAAATGCGTTGGACTGAATTATCCAATGAATTTTGCAATGGTAACGATAATCACGCATTTTTTTCTTGAAGAAAATTAAGTCGACTGTTGAGCGTTGCATCTTGTATTTCAATACATTAAACGGTGTACTAGTTCAGACGTTTTGCAAGTTGGCAATTTGCAAGAGAAATTTAGTTAAAAAAATCATCATTTTTCTGTAAAAAAAAATTCCGTATATTTCAGCAAATCATAAAAAAACGAAAAGAACTGGTGCATTGGTGAAAACACACAAGTTAAAGAGTATTGTTCTCAACATGACTTTGATGACATTTTCAAATTGATGGGATTCTAAGTATAGAGGCTCATCAGCTAAAATCAAATGACAAAATTTGTAGACATGAATGCTTTAGCGGTTACTTTTTCAAACTTGGAAAAATTGCATCGCAATAAAGAAAAGAACATGCAAACTTTGTATTCCCAAGACTGTTCTTTTTGCCAGAAAAAAAAATCCATCAGAGAAGACGAAAAAAAATATCAGATTCGTTAGCTGACAACGAGGAGGAGTCACGATTTCAAAAGAGAGTGAAATCAAATGCATCCTTATAAATTACATAACCTACTATTACTACTTGTGCTTTCCACTCAATGCAATATGTATGTACATCTAATGCCAACACAAATATACATGATGTCATTGGATGGTACAATATTCTAGTTCTGATTAGAACATCACATTCTAATGGACTTGCTTGTGAGCCGTGCCGTTTTGTCTCAATGAAAACGAGCCAAATTGTCTCCGTGATTGATTACTAGTACACAACAGAAAAGAGAAAAAGCCATGCAGCTATACCGAGAATAATATGGATAATATATGCATGCCTACTACCTATGTACAAAGTAGAAAACGTAATAATATTATTCAGTAGAGCAGCAAGACATATCAACAGCATGATGCCAGCAGACTTGCACACACAGACTCTTGTACCGAAGTGCATTATATGTACATATATACATATATATAGACTGTATAGACAAGAGTGAGCGTAATAAGCTGCTGCTTTATAGACTTTCATTTAAAAAGATTTTCCTCCTCATACTTATCATCTTGCTCTGTACGACGTCGTCAAAGACATACCACTACTCGTTCATTTGCAATTGACATGCTTCTACTATTTCCTTTCTTCTATCTACAACGACCTAGCCCAGTGAATACCATGCTCGCTTGTCTCGAGCAGAGAAGCCTATGACAAGAGTTCAAAAGAAAGAAAATATAGAAAAAAAGAGGAGAAAGATGAGAGAGAAAAAAAATCATTTCATTTACTGCGTGTTCGCTGTGCTGTGGTGGTGGTGGTGGCGGTGGTGATGTTATTATGCTTCCCTTTTTCTCATTTCTCATCCTTCGTTTTGTCTGACAAACAATGTAGTCAAGAGAGCATAGAACCGAACTAATGAAAGCCGGAACTTGGTATATATTCAAGGATACTACCGTGAAAACACAGCTCGAATGTATGTAAGCTTGCCTTCTCTCTGCTTTTTTTCGTACAGAGAAGTATACTTGCTATGAATACTGTAATGAGGAGCGTATTGACATGCTGCAAACTGCAAAGAACAAGTAAAGAGTTCGTGGAATGACATCCTTGAACTAGAACTTTGAAAGAATTAATTATATTTTTAATTATTTAGCGGTTCATCTGCACTGACGAGGAAGTACATACAATATGTGCGTTTATTCGTATGAGTGGGTATGTATGTATGCATTTCAGGAACAAGATTGTGTGGTAAATATTCATAATGTGTGGAATATTGGGGCTGGCATAGTGACATTACACTATATTATACATTTTATCAAGTAATGTAGTTTGCGTTTAGATTGGTTATTTTTTATGTTTGTCGTAATACGATTACGCAAATCAAATTCCTCTCAGTTCCCAATGGACTAATTATAAGAAAGCGATCGAAATCAACTATTTTTAGACTTGCTGTAGAACGTACTAAATAGAAGTTGACTTTATTTCGAGAGGCAGTCCCAGTTCAGTAATAATGATAAGTTTAAAAAGATAATTTTTGGTGAGAGCAGAAATATGTATGTATGTATGTATGTATGTATGCGTATATATATGAGAGGGAGGAAACAACAAAAAGGCGCTTTCCCACTAACAAGTGTTTATTCATGCATGTCCATGAATTTATTCGCTTTTTGAGGAACTGCCATCGCCAATTTTCCATTAAGCTTGATTTCTGTCATCTCGTGAGAAGGAATAAATTGAAGGGAAAATAAACAAAATGAAAATAAATGCTGTAGCGGTACTAACAAGCAAAATGAAAGTGGGAGTGGAAGGAACATGCGAGGCGGCTTTTCATAACAAGCTCGATTTTGGTTTTTAGAGATAATTTAAAACTTTATTTATATAAAATGCAATCGACGGAAATTTCGAGAAAAGGGGGAACGGTGCATTTTGTTGCTGCTTTTCTAGCCAAAAGAAAAGCGTCGTTGTTTATTTATCTATTAATTTACGTTTGACATGAAATCACAAAGTGATCTCAAAAGAAAATGGTTATTTTGGGTTGTTTACACAACTGTATGGCTTTTACTCCCTTTCCTTCAAAGTAATAATTTTCCTTCTTATTAGATTACAAAAGTAAATTTAAGAGCGACCTTACTGAACAATTTAATTACTGTTTAATCACATTTGCATGATTAAATATTATGTAGCTGCTTTAGTAAGAAAGACAAATACTTAACTTGTAAGATGATACACGCAGGCAATCTGCTAAAGTACACTGATAACGCCAAAAATTGACTTTTTGCGTCAAATTGAATTGTAATACGATTTAAGGGGGAGCTCAACTTCTTAACAAAGTTAACAGGGAACTTCTAGGAGAATATCTTGGGAATATGCATGCCTACGTATATTCTTTAATCATAAAGCTCAACGGAGTGAAGAGGTGGGGGAAAATTACTCTACTGTTGATACTAGATGTTAGTTGTTGCAATAACAAATTATTATCAAAAGAATCACAACCAAATTGGTAAAATTAGCACTTGATTTGATGCAATTAGCATCCAAGAGGAAACCTACCCGCAAACCATGAACTACCGCCTTTCGTTCTCAGCAGGTAACTCAAAGCTGTTGTTGTAGCTTTTCCATTAGTATTAAAATAATTAATACTATATACCTCCATAGTCAGGGTCTTAAATGCTATATGACTTGACTTTGAACAGATCGCATAATTGATGTACCCACGTAATTGCTTTGATATGGATACACTGAAGAGTTTGTATTGAAATCACAACATGTGACTTATGACAGAAAGCGTAGAGACGTGATGAACATGTTGCTGAATACGAGAATGTAGCAACCTAGCTAACGAAGCAATAAGCGGCCCATGAATATAAATATACTGTAGGAAGCATACTTTGTTACACTTGAGCATTTCCTCTTTTCTCAGACCCCGATTTTTCCGTTCCCCCGGGCAATTATACAGTTATCGTTTATGTAAGTGCTAGCAACAACATAACACAGCTAGTCCATTATTTTTTTGTCATGCTTTTTACTAACAAATGGAAACTTTATTAAGTGGTCTTAACGGTTCACAGAGATTGAGCAGACAACTCGGTACAATTAGATTGGTTGGCGTTTTCCACCAAGCAGTCACTCCCAATATTATGAATTTCCTTCGTTTAGCACATCTAAAAAAGCAAGTAAAAAGAAAAAAAATGCAATGAATTATTAGCCACGAAGTGGAAATGAGAAAATTGAACAATAGTGCTTTTTCAAACATTCTTAATAAACATATCGGAAGTAGGCTTGAGGAAAAAAGGCTTCTGTATGTAATAATAGCTTGTTGTCTCCATTATGAGGTCATTTTTCAAAGCGGACATGTGACGACAGCCATTAATATCAAAAGTTGGTTGACACTGCGATGCTTTTTTGGTGACCCAAGTATGTACGTTGGGTTTGCTCGTGAAAAGGGAACAACGAGCTTTCTTTCACAAAGAGATTACCGAATAATGAGCAATGGTGTTTGGGACGGAGGAATATATGAATTGACAACGCACGTCTTTGTGCTCCAGTTTGTATTTATTATTTATTTCGTTTTCCTACACCAATATATAAAAAGGGATGCAGCTAAACTTTAAAAAGCTATTCATCCTCGCACTGTTTACTGCTATTACCAACGCAGACAAAAAATGTCCCGGAAAAAATGGGAACTGAGAATATAAGCGCTAGTTACATATAACAGTATTTGATGTTGTATAAGTTTCTACTGAGTAGTTACATTCTCAAATGACGCCTACTATCTCAATTGTCTCTCTTTGATTTATTTGAGTGTCTCACTATACTGTTTGAGCTTGTCGTGTACAATTTTGTAGACTCAGTTATTAGATGAAAGGACAAAAATAGAAATAATCTGCCTATTTAAAGTACTGATAAATGCTTGAAAATGGAGCACATGATAGCAATACATATTGCATGCAGAACTTTAAAAATAATTGTTCATTAATTTACATATTCGGTACGACGACGACGACGCCTTTATAAACAACGGTTTGTAAAGGTGCCTCTTTCCTGTACAATTTTGTACAAATTTTAAAAAAAAGCAATCAGTTTGACAATCAGAAAAATATAACTAATATAGAAACTGCTTCGTTCGTTCACGCACACAAACTCTCTGTAATTCCAGCCGTCATCTTGTCTTGTAATATAAAAAAATACTCCCCGGAAATGAGGCCTGCAGTCGCAAAAAAGCCTGAACAAACAAGGACGACGAGAAAGAAAAACAGAGACTTATGGAACTTGTCATTTACCATCCATGTTTAAAGCAAAAAAACGTGTATACGAGCATCAGCAGCAATTTGAACATGTTGCTTCTGTTTCGGATTCTTTTTTTTTACTACCGTGCCTCTCTTTCTACAATATGTTCACAATGTGGTCTTTTTTACGACAGTAAAAACTTTTATATATATGTATATATTGTACATGTATACATACATCAGAACGCTTGGATTTATGTAGTAAGAAACTATGCATCTGGTGGGCGTCGTCATCATCTGTTGCATTGACGGAAATTCTCACTTGGTAAAAGTCTTCATAAAAATCATTTAGTGGGATTCCACATCTGGAAGCAATAACCACCAACCAACTCAATTCCACTACTTTTGTCTTTTTCTATTTGCTTACTTTCTTCAATACTTTCTTTTGTATGCTGTTGTTGTTACAGCCTCCTTGTATCTATTCAGTGCTATCGCGCTTTTCACTCTTTTTTGTACGTCTTTTCAATCATCCAGCTTCACTTTTTTATTGCTACTGTCTCCTATTGTTCCATCCCTTTTCATTATAGTATTCGATTATATATGTACATACATACTCATTCTATAGTGCGCTCCCAGCCAACTCCATGCAATATAATATAATATAATAGCCTGTTTAATCCCTGTTTCCCGACCACTCTGAATTCTATCTTTTTTTGTTTTGTGATGTTTTTTTATCAACATCACTTACTTTGTTAAGTCATAGTGATAAAGAACGTTAGAATTTTCTGGCAAAATAAAAATCTGATTGAGGATCGTATTATTTCACAAGTAAATATTTATTTTGTTCGCATGCCAATAATTGGATATTTTCATGATAATAATAACTAACCTATTGTTTGTTTTTCATTGCAGGTAAGCGACAAGTTGGATTATGCAAAAAACAAACTACAAAAACTTTCTAAACTCGTTGAAGGATTAGCAAGATGTGCGATGGTTACACTAACAACGGGAGTTTCTTTTTTTTATTTATGTAGTAAGTAGCAATAGTTGCAAACTATTGCAAAAAAGCGGGCGATCCGCTCGTCACGCTACTATTGGCTTCGCTCCATCCATCACTCACTTTAATAGTAAGAGTGGTTGCTAAAAGTCATCTAGACTAAATTCAAAATAGAATTACAAGTTAAAATATAGAAAAACATTTTCTTTCATCAGTTCAACCTGTCTTCACTTTTCACGCGACTTGTCACTATCCTGACAGTTGTAGGCATTCGGCAATGATGATGCGAAAAAATGTTACATTGATGTAAACGAAAAGTTTGCGAAATCTACGTAGCCAGCATTTCAAAAAGATATTTTTTAAAATTACGTAATGCCCAAGTCATATTTTTCTAACATCACATTGCACACACTAAGCAATCATTTTTGTGTGTGTTATTTTTTCAATAGCAAAGCTTATGAATAGCTGTATTATGTATCAAAAGTTTGGACGACAAAGGCGATTGAAAATATCAAAGGATTGAAAAGTTGATTTTGCAAAATATATGGAAAGGGAAAAGTTGAAAAGATGTAAGGTAGTAGAGATGGTGAGTTGTCTGTAAACAACTCAGCCTAACATAAACGATTTGACACGGCATGTTAATGAGATGAGTACTAGTAACCATAATACAGACACATGTTATAATTAAATTATTAACTAATGTATGGATTTTCACTAGTATCTTTTAGCAAAACTTTGCAAGCAAATTACTTGTAGGTGATCTATAGTCTATACATATGAAATTTAATGCTAGCTAACTAGATTAATGCTCTCTCTGCTTTTCCCTGTCTCAAGTTACATGATTGTTTGTTCATCCAAAACTTGATTTTCCCATCTAGTCACCTCCTCATACATATACGTAGATTACAAACATGGCAAGTTTGTAAGGAGATGCATAATATATTCGAGAACTGAAAAAAGTTTAAAAGAAACTTTACAGTGGTACATAAGAAGCTTCATCTGATAAGTCAAGGAAACTTTATACTTTCCAACTGTGATGTACCTCAGAAAATTATCAACAACAACAATGGTTTGCATTTCACCCCATTTGAACTAAATATTTTGATTTTTATGAAATTTGTTGATTCAAAGTAATGCGTTCCCAAGAATGAAATATAAAAAAAACAAAGTGTATCAAATTTTTTGTAAAGATAAGATATGGCATTTCCCTTGTCTTTCACTGTTTAAAACTAAAACATCAGATAAATTATGTTTAAATCAAAAATGGCATCAAAAGTCGTCCATTTTCACCAAAAAAATGCTGTCTCATAATTCAACTTGTTTTGTCAGTGAGCTTTTTCTATGCAACATTTTGCTTTCACTCTTTTGTTACGTAGGCATGAACTCTTTTTTTACACGTAGCGTTTATATCCCATTTCATTTCATGTATTATCTATTATCTATTCATGACATTTTGAAGATAACTTATAGAGTTAAAACAGTAGATTTCGGAACTTGTGTAAAATAAAGTTTACCTTGAAAAGGCAGTGCTTACAGCGTGCACACATTGTTATTATACGATGAAATGTGATGTTATTATATTTTACCCGACTTCAATGATTGTATTTCCCTTTTGTAGCAGTAGCAGACCACAAAAATTTGAATAGAGACGTAGATTAGGATACATGAAATGAGCATGTGTTTATAAGCCGCTTGTCTGTAATTTCGCGTGGATGAATGCCTATACAATGTATAAATTGTATACATGTTTATTTATTTATACATATTTACACGCTACGCATGTATCATTTCACCTTTCCCTTGTCTGTAAACTTTACAGTGACACAACTCAGACGTCTTTTTGACTCTTTAAATATTTATAGCACATTCATACTGACATTACTAACTAGCATTCATTGTGCCACATTGGAATACCTAGTTTTATGTTGAGCTGTGAAACTGATGTCACATACTTTTACATAGTTTCCCCATTCCCTTTTGCTTTCCCTCGTTTTTAACTTTCCTCACGAGTTGAGTGGAGAAAGGTACGTACTTTTTTAGAACCCAAATCTTTGTATCTGGAGCCTTTTCAATTTTTACCATGTTAGGATATTATTATAAGTAAATATATATTATGTATGTGTAGCTTATACAACTCTTCAAATCAGTAATCTATCCGTTCTCTCTAGTAACGACGGAATTTATTATATAACACTATCAACAGCCAGGATGTTTGTAATAACTTGTCCATCAGTAAAAAGGAACATACATCTTCATTATTATTATTTGAATCGATTCTAGGATACCATACGACACTCCCTTTGTGTCTCTAAGCAACCTTTCTGCTGGGGAAAATGTCAAACATTATATATCATGTGGAATTTCGTCATACATCATTATTGACTCGTTAAAGCAGGGAAACAAAAAGTCAGCCTGCTATATCGTATATAGCCGAGACACTTAACTTTTCCTTTTAACTTATATTGGTAATAATAATAAAAATAATAAATCCTTTCCAGACGCAAGAGATCAATTTTTAAACAAGAGAAATAAATGTAAAGTGAGAAATGAATATGGGCGTATTTTTGTATGTAAAAAAGGAAATCAAAGTTGAGAGCAGACTAGCAGGCTTAGAGAGGAAGGGAAAGAGAGCGAGCACTAATGACAATGATATTGCTTGACAGATGGGTGACTTGCGTCAGCAGCAAGAAGACTTGAAGTATTAACGCGGAAAGGTAAAACGCAATTTCCTTCATGGTATCGTGTTTAGTCGTGGTTTCCGCATATCCGTTTCGGTGAAGACAACTGGAGCAAGGAATTCAGCGAGTGAACAGTTATTTAAATAACTTTTGATTTCCAAAGAGAACACTTCATTACCGTGAAAGTTGCGCAATGCCTATCGTATATCAGTAAAATAATTGAAACACAAAACTGTAAAGGTAGTGCATGTACATGTATGTACTATATTATGTAACTTCAATGACGTCGTACTTCTACCGACAGCGTGGGTCTGGAGACAATTATGAGTTGTTGTCGTGGGTTGTGTATTTGAACCAAGCACACTTGAAGGAGCATAGATCCCAGCTTAATTTCAATCTGAATGATAAATTGTGCAGCACACCTTCCCCGTCTAATGACTTCCATAACAAAGAGCATTAGGTGGGTACACTGTGGCAAAACTTTACTCTGCGTACAATTACTCCTACACTTGATATGCATGTTCAGAGCAAGTGCTCAATTGAAAGGGGAAATGATGGCAGGAAATGAGACTGTGTGCTGTGGTGCGGTAATTTGGTACAATTTCTTAGGAAATGTGTAGGTTTGTCAGCAGTAGACCAACCTTTTTTTCCTCGTCATCTCGTCATACCTATACAAGCACACAACCTCAAATGTCAATATTTATGTAGTTATAACTACAAAAATTTTCTTTCGATACCGATTGATTTAAAAAAAATCTATGTACCTACTCTAAAGTTGAAAATCAATCTATACGCCATGTTTGGCATTTCGATTCAGTTCATGGCTGCAAGGAACAATCATCAATTCTATAATCCGTACATTTTCCAATACACATTCCTTTTGGTACTTGAATTTCTTTACTACGACAACATTACGGCTTTTCCACAATTTGTATGTATAAAAGTCATGATTGTGTACACAAATCACCACGCATACATAATACACAGACATTTGCAAGCTAACATAAAAATAATATCCGTAGTATTTGCTACACTCATGCTGTCAAGCGCTAGACTGGAGTTTAAACGGTTATGAGACACAAAATAAAAATTCAGAAATTGTTCTTAAATCTAATTGAATTTCACCACTGGTGTCTACAAGCATAACTCCTTTTTCTTATTTGTGCAATGTACGACTTTCATGCTTATTGAAAAAGTAGTTTACCGTAAATAAAAATTGAAGTATATTACACGGACATATTCAAGCCATAACAATACTGTGCATGGAACCGACATTACTTTTTAAAATTTGTCAATACCATGCTGTTTTAAAGGATAAAAGCACGATTTTTTTGCAATTTGAACAATACATATCTCAAGCAAAAAAACATATGTATGTATGACTGTTGGATTGATGGGTATTTCTGTTTACATAAAATTGTGTTTGACAAAAAATTGAAATGCTGACAAGACGGGATGACTATCCAGGTTCAGATCAAGTCAGACGCCAGCACAATCCAATTATTATTGTATACTTGCAAACACCTAAATATACATACATAAACAACAAAACGGAATATTTTATTTACTGCACCCCTGCAGTGACAACATCCTTCGCGGAATCTTCCCGTCGGCTTTTGTATGCATGTACATGGTGGAAATGAGAAAAGGAGCACACGCGTCTTCTACACAAAAAAGTGTTTACAGCAGTGACACCACTACTTAGAGACTCAATTCCACCAAAGCGAGTAACAAAATATTCAATATTTGTCATTGAAGCTGCTTCAGGGGTAAACTTCAAGTGAAACACGACAATTTTCTCGCATTATTTCCACTTTTCCTTGTGACATTGCTGTTTTGTTGTGTTGTTATGAGAACAAAATGACATGCTCTCCAGCTCCTCTGCTTGTCGGAGTAGTAATACGTTCACCAGAACCTACGCACAAACGTATATATTGGTTCTTCAAACTTCATATATTTAAGCCTATGTTGTGTTTGATTACATGGCACGCTGCGCTGCTGCTTCTCAACCGGATAATTTTCCTCTTGGTCCGCACTACAAACGGTATTGCATTGCAGTTAAGAAGGAAAACGACAGAGCAGAAGTTGAGATGTATCCAAAGGAAAGTCGTCTTGCAGCTTTACTGGATAAGGAGAAATGTGTTTACAATAAAGGTGCAAAAAAGTCTTCTCTTTCTCTCTCGCCCTCGCCTCCTCCTGACCTGCCTACTCATGAATATCACAGTAGTCATGAAAGTGAACTGTGCTCACTCAATGCGCCACCAATTTTTTGCCCTTTTTAGCTTTGCACCACTCACTCTAATCAAGTGACTCATAATAAATTTGAGTTAGAGACAGGAATTGTTTTGAATTTTTTTTTCTTCAAAGGATTTACTCAAGAGGGAAGTATGCATATAGGCGAGGATTCGTTCTTTGAGCAGAATAAAGAGGCGGAAGCGGACAGGTTTTTGTACCTTATTAGCTTTGTGATACGTACTTGAGGTGGCGGTGGTGGTGGTGGGAGGGAAAACAACAACTAGTCTTTGTGTGGAGCACAATAATAAAATTACAGTCAACCTGTCATATAAATATACAGATTACATTACACTACATCTCTAGTTGGCTGCAGAGCTAGTATGAAGCAAGTACGTTGAAGTAGGTATATAGAAGAAAAATGGTTGAATAATTTCTGACACCTCATGAGACTTTTTTCTCTGTTTCCGACTCTGTGAAAGTCAGAGAAGAATCGCTTTTTTGCTGCTTTTCGGTGGCAGTGCTGCTGCATTGTCGGTGTTGATAAGTTGATCCCATGTGTTTTCCTTTTTACCTTCATCTGTGTCCCTGTCTCTATTCACCACCACCGCTGCGTCACAAAAAATGGGGGGAGAAAAAAAGAAGAAAATACAAGGTAAAAAAGGTAAAACAGCATATAAATATTATTTACTTTACAAGTGGTTCTTTTGGAAATCATAGACTGAGCAAATACGATAGATGACAAAGTGTTTTACATGCTCTCAACATTTCCTGCTTGGGTTTATTCGCAGAATACAAGAATCAAATTTATTTCGCTCTCATGTACTAATAATATGTATTTTACAGTTAGTGTGCTTCTGTAGCGTTTTACATTGTAAACTGTACTTGGAATAAATCATGGAACTCTATAGCAAACTTACTGTTTGTTTTGCTTGATACGTACGTTGAAAAACTTACTATAATACATTATTGCATTACATTTGTGGTCACATTTTTTTTACCTTTATCTCAGAAATTAATTCTAGGTACCTACTGCGATCAGTGATCGCAGACACAGTAAGTGCTCTTCACGTGGTGAGCCCGTGTAAAAAGTGCTCTTTTATTTACACACAACACCTCAAATTTAGTAGGAAAACTTGAATTAATTTAAAATTTTTATTAAGTATTTGGTATGCTCTTTACAGTGTTCGTATTTTGAATTAATGAAAAAGGGTAAATTAACAAGTTA
The DNA here is from genome assembly GCA_027743785.1 of Sinhomidia bicolor. Lineage (NCBI taxonomy): Eukaryota > Metazoa > Arthropoda > Collembola > Entomobryomorpha > Entomobryidae > Sinhomidia > Sinhomidia bicolor. The sequence continues at coordinate 3,191 of JAHZMT010004491.1, read as the reverse complement.
GTAAATATCTAGGGGAGCTGCTGCTTTCTGCACGACTTCCCCCTAGCTTTGAACTTCTATTGATACTTTTTCTTTTATTTCGTTTCTTACTGAAACAATCTCAAGTACATCTCCAGTTCTTTGAAAACACGAGAGTACGCAATTAGAGACAGCCTTTCCGAACCCCATTCTAATCTAATCAGTTTAAATGCAGTAAAGGGACGCTGACGACGGTTGAATGATGGAAGGTTGTGGTGGAGAATAAAAATTATTTTTTAAATGGAGAAAAGTATTTGCTCCTGGTGGAGGAATGGTGTTTCTAAGGAAGAACGGCTGAAAGAAAAGGTGCCCATGTGTGTGTATATGTACGATTTTTTAAGGGAAAGATATACATTAAAATGCGGAGAAAAGCTTTCATGTGAAGATGTAGCCGTCTAATGGGAGACACACTCTACTTGTCATGAATACTTTATGAAGAAACTCCAAAAGCGCTAACGGTAACCTCTGGCAATATTTACCTAAAATTTTAGTTTTTTTATTTAAGGGAGACGTAAGAAGGTGCAAGCCATTACTTTAGTAGGATAGATAACACTGTGTTTTCTCAGAGAAAGCAAATGTGAATCAAGTCGTTTTCGTATGGAGACAAGTTGCAGTATACAAACGTTGTAATGGTGGTAGTGCTACAAGTTTTAGCCTTTTTTATTTTCTGGAAGTCTGAATGCTTACTTATTTGGTTGAGTGGATTTTTGTATTGATGGACCCTGTGGCTCTCTAGTTTTCTGCCTTTCTTTTGACAACCATAAAAGATGCTTTGTCTACAATCGGTACTGATTTGTTTTCTAGGTAGAGTGTACCTAAATATCCGGAGGGCTTTCATCCTTTTTTATAATTAATTTTAATATCATTCATCAATAGGATAAACTTTGCATGAGGTAAATAAAATCTACTATTCAATTCTTTTCCGAGTACTAAGAACAAGGCAGTAAATAAAATACAAAGTGCGGTATTACGTGAATGTTATATGGAAATAAAGACGAAAAATGGTATTATTCTGCAGAGTATTTAATTTAGTGCAAAACGATAAGCCGTAATAGAATGGGTGAATTTGCTTTAAATGTCTCGCTGTGCTTGTATCTTATGGATAAATTATTGATATTTTATTATTATTAATAATAGCCCCTAAAATAATTTTCTTAAAAAATACTCTCCGTGAAGTATCAAAGCTTTTTCTAATTCCGATATAATTTTTTAAATGCAAAATGAAAATTTCAAAGAAAATGTTTGCACTAAGCAGATTTATGCGAACCAGTATGTATTTATCTTTTAGAATACCGGAAAGTATTTCTTTATTTATCAGGCTTTACTCTTCATCATTTTGAAAGTAAATAATACCGCTAATTCGTATACAAATAAATTTCTCAGATGATACATTATTTTAATCGTTTTCTATTTTATATTCAAAAGATCAATGGTTTTTGTTGTTTATTCATGCATTTATTCATGCGAAATAATTCTAGAAACTCTCATTATAAGCATTAGTGTTCACTGAAAGAAGTATCTGTCAGTAAAAATCATATACATTACGTTTTTATAACCGACAATTTACTTAAAATGATAAATATATAGATAGTTCCCTTTTAAGAGATGAACTTTTTATACACCCAGTGGCATCTGAAATTCAAATAAAAATTTAATGTTTAATAAAGACCACTTTTAATAACTCGCACATATAATATTAGTATCCCAATTTTTTTAATGTGAAAAGTTTACTAACAATCCGTATAAAAATTCCATAACGTATTCAAACGTAGTGGTTGGTGCTTTACTTTGGTCACTGAAAATATTAATTAAACAAGTTTAGGCACCATTTTTTATTGCCTTCACGGTTTTTCAATATAGCAGCAGTTTTTTCTGAAAATCAATTTCACAGTTGAAATGAGACGGGATTTAATTTAATAAACTTACATGAGTCCTAAATTTAATTCTTTTTGGTATGATGTTCCCACATCGTTTTGACGTTCTTCTGGAACATTGTTGGAAGGTATTTCATTATTTTGGCCAGACAGTGGTGGGCGAACGATGGCAGTTTGAGTTCGAGAATGCAGTTCATTTGTCTCCAACTCTGGTCGTTTTTCCTCGGTCGAACTCAAATCAAAATCACTGTCTACTTCAACCTCATTTATTGCTAATGCAATTAATTTCTCATCCGACACAGTCAAATCCGAATCCCTGACTACTTCCTAAAAAGAGATGTAAGTACAAAAAAAGAGGAAAGAAAGTTTGAGGGCAATTTGTTTCTGAATTAAACTTTTAAAAACTTATATGTAAATTCGAGTGAGTAGGCAAGCATTTAAATGTATGTATGTATTCATTCTGAACCGTACATTGTTTTCTAAATCATTAGATATTTGAAACACAGATATACCAGGCGATCTTGCACACGTTGTAGCAGCAAACACTGCACACAAAAACAGCACCAACAATTTGTGCATTTTTGTAGTTGCCAGCGTTCTCTTGACAAAACTCGAAAAACTGAAAATAGTTTGTTGTGTACGAACAGATGACACTTTGTAGGACCAGTTTCACGTGAAAAATTGAATTAGAAGCTTAAAAACTGTAATAAATGAGATTAAAAGCTGGATCTCTGGTAGTTGATGATCGTGACGGACTTCAGTATGACAAATAGCACTCTGCGCTGAATTTAATTGATTTATATGGAAAATGAGAATCTATTTGCTGAATTTGATGCCGGTATTGAAACTAGTGAAATTCTTTTATGCACTGTTTTGTATGTATTTTAATACAATTTTGCATAGGTATATCCAATTTAATTATTCTCACACTCAATAATTGGACAATATAGCCTACAATATTTTGGTTATTTGCCAACCGCTAGTCAAAACATAAAAATCATGAAATTTTTAACTTTATTGATGCCAATCGGGAATGCACACATAAACAAGGTTGAATCACTGGACTCAATAAAGAAACTCTATAAAAGCATTTAAATTTTTTATTGCTGATTGCAATACCTAGTCTTTCAATCCAAGAAAATTTCATGTAGCAATGTGATCCTTTGTGCATTATGCTTTGATTACTGTAATGCAAATCTTTATTCAATATTATGATGTGCTTCATTAAAAGAAAGGCTAGAGTGTTTATATTTATTTGTTTTCCCTAAATGCTTACTAAGAATTCTCTGATTGAGAATT
>JAHZMT010004490.1:0-11514 GCA_027743785.1 Sinhomidia bicolor | reverse complement strand
TATTGATTTTTATGACCATACAAACTTATTAAAAAGCAGTATGACAACGGACAGCTAAAATCAACTCGACGTTTGTTGAATGTGTGCGTGTGGTTGGCAATTTTGACAATATTCTCAATATATTGGCATACTTCTTTTCATAGCAGAAGATGAATTTTACGTCTGCTCTGGTGTCTGCTACTGAATCTTTTTTCGCTTCAACACCTTATTAGGTATGTCTGTCTGACAAATAGAATTGCAGGGGAAAAAGATAAAAAATATTTTTTTAAATGTGTTTGTATGATTACTTGTCTTAAATGATTTGAATCAAATCTTTTGATGATAGGAAGAAAATCTTATATAGCGGTTCTGATTGCAGCAGTCGTCCATCAACAGCAATATACTTTATGATTGGTGAATAATTTCTCTTGTAATAAGATTTACTGTTGATGGGAAGTAGACCATGTTTTGTGGTACCTATTACATAATGTGAAATGCCGACAACGAGGAAATGAGGATGGAATGGCAATTAATAATACAACAATGATAAATTGCTGTTCTACATGCTACTTTGTTTGCCATGCATCTGCATGCAGTCAGTAGTTAGCTACAAAGACAGAAGCTCTGGCACGTGTTATTTGTATTATGATGATCGTTGATAATGTGACATTAATAACCCAATGCACATGTCACGACTTCTAATTGTCTTAAACGAAATCAGTTTAGAAATAGTTTTTTGTTGGCTATTTCAATGCAACACAATATAGGTTTTTCAATATGTTGTTCTATTTATATACTACTTTTTTGTTGAAGGATGGAGTACATAGAAAATTAGGTTTGATATATCCGGTCGTGTTTATTAAGTAAAAAGTACGAGAAAAGGTGAAGTGGCGAGAAATATAAGTTTGTATTTATATTGGTAGTATTGGTACCGATTTTATCTTCAAATATTGTATATTCTTTTAGGTACTAAAACAATGAAGGAAAAGTAACTTAAAATTAATAATTTTTATTGATTATATAAAAGGTGGATCAATTTTAGATTTTGATATATACCATACGTATTTCTGAATGAAATTTTGTTTTTAACATTTGTCCATATCGATAAAACAAGAGCTTTTCGTAAATACGTGCAAGTAGATAGTTTACAATGGCCAGTAGAGACGGCAGTAACGCTTGTACTGCTAAAATGATGCACTGCGGCTGTATTTACAATGCGCAAAATTAAAAAGAAAAATTTTCTTCAAAGCGATTTCTGCGACATGGCATGTACTAAACCTTTAACCAGTTTAACCTATATACACCGACGTTGTCAAAAAACAATAAACAATGAGTATACCTATGTTTCTTTGTGTTGTCTCAGAGAGGATGATCTCTAACAGTTTATTCAACGAGTATTGAACATATATGAATACAGCGCATAGTATTGTATGGGTTATAAACACCAAACAAAAACTTTATATTAGTCCCTGGGTCATGAGGTGGCGGTCGCGGTTATGGCTTTTGTCACAAAAATTCTCTAAAAATTTACACGTTTCAAGCATTTTGTCCCATCATTCATTAACCCATTGTTGAGTTTTGCTCAATACAGGAAGAAATTTTCAAAACTAGAAATTGAAAATGTAAAAAGATACTATTTTTTTGTAGAGAGTATACATAATGCGTGAAAAAGTTTCTCGAGTAATTAACTGCAGGGGAAACAACTAAATACTTACTGAGAAAAATCTATCAGCATTTTAAATATTAATTATCTATCGGCAGCCTCAGACTGTAAGATGTGTAGCTACACCAAGTGCTTCATAAATATAGTGAATGCTTGTACAACTTTCTACAGACAAGTTTTAAATGAACTTTGACACAAATGACCTACCATTAATTTTAACTGCTTATTTTATGTCTATCATACCTCCCTACTCAAGAAAAGGATCGCTATGTTATGCAGCCTGTTTATAATGTAATATATATTCGATTACAGATTATCATGCACAATATTCTCACATGCTCAATGCTGAATATATTACAAGTGAAAATGTAATAGTGTCACGAATACATATAAAAAAGAATGACAGTCATTCTTCTTGGGGAATCGTTATTGAAAAGGCTAAGTAGATGAACTTGTATAATAATCTATGTAGTATGCACCTGATGAACTCAACTATCTATCCGGATGCGGGGTACAAGAATATCCCCAGGGTCTATATTATAATATTCTAGAATCACATACTGACATGATAGCTTCTAGTATAATGATTAGGTGACATCTTAAACCTTAATTTTTTCCCTACTATAATGGAATTTTAAGTTATGGGAGACAGGATATGATAGCGGAAAATACATAGAATGTTGACAATTTGAGCTACATTGATAAATGTTTATTATGCACAGTATAGTTCAAAGTGACACGCCATATCGCATTCGTAAATTATTGTTATGTTGTTTTAAAAGCGCCAGATTTTAAAACTGCAAATAAAAGTGTTGATATAATGTCTAATGAAAAGTAATAATGAACGAACAACCTCACATTATACTACATTGCCATCAAAATTATCACTTTAGTATTGAACTGTAAGCCTGAACTGAAAAAAGCATTATATTCCATGTCCGGATTGTCTGTCACGCACTATCAAAAAACGCAGGTACACGTTGACATTGATGATGGTGTTGTAGGTTGTGGTGATGGCAGAATGGATGAAGATGATGGGATATATATGCAAGAAATTTTAATTACAGCCTAGTTTACTGACAAATATAATTTAACTAGGTAAAAGCATTAATTTCTAGTGAGCTACATATATTTAGTAACGGAAGGAAGGAAAGCGAAACGTGTACATTTGCATTCTTTTTCAAGTGTTAATAAATATTCTTTTTTTAATACATAGGTATGTACTGAAAATATCAGATTTCACGTTGTATAATTGAATTAATTACTAGAATAGTTAACGAGCTGTGTGTTCAAATGTTCTTTTTTTACAACTTGGATAATGATATTTTACGTTTTCTTTTTCAGTAACTGTTGAATATTGTGTAGCAGTTATTGCATCTCGGAATCAGTGCAAGTGCATTTACAAGGCGCTGAACATTTGATAATTTTTACAACAAGTTGTGCATTGCATATATGAGCTCATGCTTGGCAATTGCATGAAGTGCATGAAATCTTGACTTTTGAGCTGATCAATTCCTACAAAAAAATATTGTGTAGCTCATTCATACAGGCCGAAAAACACTGACTACTATAACAGCGATTTTGATGCTTTTTCACATTTTTTGAATTTTTATCTTATTTGGCTTCTTGTGTGGGAAGCGTAAGTACAAGAATCGAGATAAGTTGATGAACTGTGTGTTCACTACGATGATCTTGTGTGCAATAAAAAATTGATTGTGTTAGAAAAACTAATATCGTTCGTTTATTGTTTGTTATTGGCGTGTAGTTTGAAAACTACCATAGAATGGAATAGATAGAAATCTCAAATACGTATTTCTAAAAACAATAAATGAGAATGGATATCAGTAGTAGTAGTAGTTTTAGTAGTGCACTCAGCAGCAAATATCCTGTGAAAATGTGTAGAGAATACATGGTCATTATATGGATGCAACTTTCTATATTATCTATACAACAAGAATAACTTGATGACTTGAAAATTGTTAATTAATATCTGTAAAATAAAATACATAAAGGAAATGGAAAAACGATAGCACATAATCATAATGTTTGCATGTACAGGTGGTGTTATTTTATTGATTTTGTTGCAGTGGTATGCGCGTAATTGCTAAAATACTTTTAGCAGAAAATAGTGAAAAGACAACAGTAATGAAACGAGATATGCTGACAAGACGATGTGAAGCTTTATTCTACCTATGTAGTTTACTCCACCACACCACGACGCGACCACAGTGTGAGCGATGTTGATGATAAAATTCCTCTCAACTCAACCTTTTCGAAAAGCGTTACTTATTTATTCAGATGTCACTAAATGCATTTGTACGGTAAATAGAAGTGAAGATGATATTTTAAAGGCCTTTATTTTGGTTTGATTTATCCAAAATATCTATATACTGCTTTGCGAATAATCTTTACATATAAATTTTCATTTAAATTCCTAAAAAAGATTCAAACCTCACATATTGATTCCATACGATTCTCTACTCTAGATTTGTAATGGATATCCCTATATAAATCTTAGTATCATAAAATTAAATATGCATACGAGTTTAACAAAGATAATGTGTGTACTGTTTGAAACCCCTTCGTTGCGCCGATTGTTGTAGCGCATATTATATCCGCCCAGCTTGTTAAAATTGAAGAAGCCAATAAAAAATTAGCGATAAGCGTAATGATTTTTTTTCTTTATAACGCTTTTTTATTAGTTAAAAACTGTTGATCTCGACTATACTTCATTGATTAGGCTTTGTAGACTGACTATACATATGACTACTTTTCTATGAATGGCCAACAGTGCGATATAAACTGTGTCTATCCCAAAATAAATGGCATGTTATTATGACATTACGTGAATTTGACTAAACACGCCAAAATAAATAAAATTCGAATGCAAATTTCGACATTTTAAGAAGAAAAAAAGTATAAAAAAGCCCAACTATCAAATGTACTATAAACTGCAACTTCCATTTGTTTTATTACTATTTTCATATTATGACTTGCATTGGACGCTGTCCTGTTTGTTAACATCATTTTGGTAGACGCATTCATTCATAATACTCGTAGCCAAAATAAAACTCAAGTCAGTCTCAAGTCTCAACTGATCTACATTATCGTATCGCCTTTCTTCCGCATCTCTACAAACGAGAAGAAGTGCAAGACGTGATGTGAAGTGAATCAACAAAGTGATGCGTTCACTCAAGTCTGTACGATCTGTCATTATTACTCAACATTCTGTGAAAAGTTCATTGTTGAAGCCAGCCGTAACGAAGATAATTCAGTTGTACTCGTCGCTGTTCGTGTATAGTCCCTCATCTCCCCACACACAATCAGCAGCAGCATCAAACATCTTTTTTCTCTTTATTTTGGACTTTTATACGTAAAATGTAGATTTACATTCCGTATCATATACGGCAAAACAGTTTCCCTTTAGCAAAAAATATGATGTACGAATATTTGGCAAGGAGTATCAAAATTACAATAAATGAATATTATCCTAAAAATATTTCACTTAGTTATAGACTCTACATTCAAATTCAAAATCGTAGCATATATATTGTTGATAAATACATGGTGCATGCATGTATGTATGTATCACTGTGAGATTCTCATCAACCGCAAACGCGAGAATTTGTTGGTTTTGCTTGGAATGCGATGGGATTTTGGGATATGCCTTGTTTGAGACATGAATCTCGTTCCCAATATCCAAATCATCCTTCTCATCGTGAAGAGTCAAGTAACCAACTCGTGTAAGGTAAATCTTTGAAACCTTCACATTTTTTGAAGAAAATTGGTACGCACGGTGTGACGTTTTCTAGCAACCAGACTAACATAAACCATTCGATATACTGCAACAAGAGAAACTCTATAATATTATTATCTTCAAGAAAAAACCATAAGTTAATCAGCAAGCGAAGCTGAGAACATCACCAACTGTAACGACCGAGTCCCTAGATCCTTTAACAGTATAAAAGCAATAGTATTTTAAGGTTTTGTAAAAAAATGACAACAAAAAATTGCGTCATTGCATCGTATATCGTAAGTTTACACTGCATATTATCGCAGTTGTTTTTGGTGGAGTTTTTCTTTGAATTTTGGCATTGAACAAAATTACACAGGACGAAGTAATAAACGAGCTAATGCAAACTCGCTGATGGAAAGAAAACATATTTTATGCTAACTATGTACATAACCATGTGTAATATATACTTTGAATCTATTACAATATAATGTAAAGATAATGTTAGATATTTATTGGTATCAAACATAATATTATATAGGAATCCATTTGGGGCCATACATTTAAATTACAATGTATACAGTACCTGTTCGTGTACATTTTGAATAAAACACAAAGATCGACTGAAGTTAAAAATCCCTGCAAGTGCAATTGATGGTATGTGAATTACGAAATTTTCGTGCATTTTTAAATGAATAAGAATAGCATGACTATAAAAGATAAATCTTCCTTTATTGAAACTTGAGTTCCCAAACGTGATTTTAGGTGCTGTCAGTGCAACAGCTCATAAATCATTCAAATCATCATCTTATCCAAAGTACTCATTATCAATTTTTGACGCCAACAGTTTTTGGGATTAATGGATTTAATACACAAGCTTACCAAAAGTTAATACACCTATTTGTTTACACTGGATCTATTATTACCTTCATGCACTTGCAGATAAAATGTTTTGAAGGTTTTAAAAGTATATTTGGCATGTGTCTTTCTTTGGTTTATGTAAACAAATATTCATAAGTGTATGATGTGTATGAATGTGCTACTACTAATTGCGTGAAAATATTAACATTAACTTGTTTTCTCATATATTTATTTGAAGGGTTGCATTGAGTTTTTCCTGCAATGGCATTCGTATCTTAAATTCTTTGATTTAAATTTTACAAAGGTGTACTTGTTTGTGAACACTTTTGTTTAGTTCATTAACAGGTCCAGACTTAAAAAATACTATCCGGAAGGAACAATTTCATAATGTATGAAAAAATGCGAATTTCAATTTTTGATGATTTTTTAATGATGACATTAGGAGTTAGAATTAGGAATAATAACAATAAAGGTAAAGACAAACATGTTTTGTCTAAAGTCACGACTATTGTAGACGCCTATATTGAGCGAAAATGGCAATGAACCATTTTCTCTACGGTAAAGTTAAGGTCGAAGACACATATTTCTTGTCAGACTTTAATTTGCTTTGATCTGTCGACCGTACACGTTGTAGAATGTTTAAATTATAATAATCCTACACTATGAAGCATTGTAATCGAATGGAGGCGAGTTGCTAGCCAAGGAAAGGTTATTATTCATTATCGTGACTTTTACTATGACTTGTTAAAAGTTAAGAGGGCGAAATGTTTAGTACCTACGTATCATATGAACTGTCAATTGACATTTGGGGCGAAACGTGACAACATTCAAACCATTCAGCTTTTATTTGTCCAGGCTAGACAGAGACTAAAGTAGGTGTATGATCTCACCACAAATCATTGATCTCATCTTCATTAATATTAGTTCGGTTTACTGCATTACTCATATGGCAAACCTATTATCATTGTTTTATTTTCCACCCACAACATCATCCTCCTTAACTGTTTTTAAAACTCATATTGTCATCGCCGAAATTAGCTGGGTTCATCCATAAACTAGAATCCACTGCTATTAATAAAATTGCTAATGCATGTAGAAGTAAATGAATTACAAGACGAGATAGTTTTTTTACCGACTAAAGAATTAATTATTTAAGCACCAAAACTACTTTTGCTAATTATACCTTATTTAGTAGCTTTTCATAACATCATGAGCAAGGTGCAGCACATTCTTGTATTTTATGCTTATAAATCTTACGTGAATTTTAATGCAATAATACAACCAACAAACCCACAACAACGCAGTTTCTTCCCATTCTATGTACTTGATGCTCATTCATGGATTTCCTAATACTACCAAAATAACATCCACAACAAAAAACACTGATATAAAAATAACAAGGTGAGTAAATACTGTGCTACCTTTTGAAGAACACGGAAACAACCAACAAGCTTACATAGATGCATGATTTTAGAAAATGCACAAACAAACAATGTATGCAATCCTGAACACAAAAACCATCTTTACCGTATCTCTGTATGAATTTATCAAGTTAAAACCTTACCTTTTTTGAAACAATGCCATTCATTCATACCTACTACAAAATATTAAATGCAATTCAGAGCAATTTGAGGCACAATAGCTCCGAGCTGTACGATGCATTGTGCTCATGCCGTTGCCGTTTGCCTTTACCCCAAAAACCCAAACTTACAGCTTAGAAGCTATCATCGCACGAAGGTCTTTTGCATAAACATTAATTTTTAGCGACTCCCTCCGCCGTCTCTGCTGTGGTGACGTTACTGCATGTGGTGATCAAGATGATGATGATGATGTTATGTCGATGACTAATAATAATATAACTAGCAAACATTGCATTAGTACAACGAGTGTGTGTGCTCAGCTCAAAATGTGTTTTTTTGTTTCATGTGATGCGCTTACTCCTACTCTTTTATATACTGTTTCTATATAGGTAGCCACTTTGCAAAAGTATGCACGTTTGCTTTAATGATTTTTTCAGAATGAACTTGCAAGCAGAAAAACATTATATTGCTTGGTTATACCATACCACCTTTGTCATCATCAATATCCACTTCCACACACACACAGCACTCACTCACGACTCACGAGCATTTCACACTCTCAACAACACATCCAACTCTACCAATAATCCAAACTAAAACTCCACATTTCGTTGTTGTATAGGTATTATCCTATATATTGTCGTGCTGTTTGCTGCTGTTTTTTTTGCTTGTAAAGGATGAACATTTTTAAGTAGGCAAAACATACCGTATTACCGTATATATATGTACCTTCATACGTCATACTATATAAAATTGTGTAAAATTACTTAAAGTTCATCATCATCATCTGTGCACAGCACATGCATTCTCAACAAAACATTACATGCTTCGCTACTACGCTTTTTTACATGTACGTCTCTCTCATATTTTATTTTATAGGAGCAAATCTCTTTTTGGCCGTTATTCGTACAAGGCCATATCTAGAGGAGGAATTTTCAACCACAACCAATGCAACGTACTACTACTATACTGTAAAATATAAAATCCACACAACAAGGATATTATAAAAAAAAGAGAGAGAGGGTATAACAACAGGGGATCTTGTAAAATAACCAAGATAATAAGTCCGTTTACCTGTTGTCTGTAAGTGAAGAAGCAAAAAAGGGGTTGTTGTGAAGGTACTCTTATTTTCAGCAGTAGTAAGTACTAGTACAAAAAAGGTATATACTCGTTAGAAGAGGAGTATTTAGTTGACTTGGTTGTGGAGCAAGAGAGAGAGAGAGAGAGAAGTTCTTCCAATCTATATAGCAAGTTGTTTCCCCAGGTCCCTCATATAGTTTGGCCTATTATTATTATTATTATTAAAGAAAAATTCTTTCTGTTGGCCGTAATAAAATAAATCCACATACGTACAACATTATAATGTTATAATAGTAGTGGAGGAGCCCAAGCAAGTGTACGTTGAAAAATTTATTAATTGTATGTGTGTGTATGTGAGTGTGTGTTTGTGGCTGGTAAGCGAGTATTGATATTCTGTGTGAGAAAATACCTACATCCCTTTTTGATAACTTTACTTACTTGCATACTTACATTGATGATGACGATATGTATGATCATCATGATGAAGAAGATGACGGCAATGCAATAATGGGTATTTCCTAATCGTGATCGTGAATGGCTGTGTTGTAAAATGCAAAGTAAACTTTAACTAAAATCTAAAATCTCACCTTTCTCACACACTTCTTTGAGTGTATATAATATTCATAATAATATTATAAATTTCTTTGTATATTACTTTACTGATCATGTTGCTAATAACTTGCTGCGTAAAGTGCATTCCTTTCTTCGTTCATATACCACCAACACTATCGTCGTCATCATGATCAGCAGCCTAGCTTTTTAATCTTTTTTCTTTCGAAAAACCATGCTTAATGTGTTGAGCAATTAAAACCTTGACGTGAAGTGTTTTAAAGGAGATTAAGTGTGGGCTCATGCCAAGCATGCGACAAACGTTTAAAGTTAATGACACTGTAAATCCTATTATTTGTATAAAGGAAAGTCAAATGAGAGGGTTTCAATAATAATAATAATCCAACAAGTGATATTATATACTTGTCAGTGCTCGAAATAAATGTACAGGAATAAATGTATAGTTTATGGAGTGGACCAAGTCATAGTGGTTGGTGGTAAATGAATTGAAACGTAATTATTTATTTTATTTGTGCAGTTGGATTAACTTGTACTAGGAAATATTGCTCGATCAATACCAGGGTGGAAAAAATGTTTTTAAAATCTGTCTTTTTTAATAGTCAATGCAGTACGATGGGTTTTTGGAAGTAGTGAAACTTAAGAATACGAACGACCAACGGATATAAAATATAAAAATGGAAATGGAATTGACTGGAATTTTTGTATATATAAAAAACATTAAATTGTTTATTAAAAATTGTAAAAACCTCTACTTGTAAAATTTAAAAAAAGCAAGTATAGCTTGCATCCAAAAGTTCTATTTGCAAGTTTCTTCGGGGTTAAAATATAGTCCAAGACCCCATTAAAATTTGAAGTCCAGAAAAAGGTAAGAACTAACATTGTTTTTTGTTGAATTTGATTTTGGTATTTACATAAGCTTTTATTCAGCGTTTAACTAGCAATTAGTAGTGCATAGTGCATAATAGTACGAAATATAGTAACGTCGAAGATAATATTTCGTCTCAATAAAACTAATTGCTATTATTATAAATTAAAATTATAACCAAGCTGGGTATTAAAAAGGGGCAGCCTAAATGTCGTTTTCATTACTCCCATTTTAATTTGCTTCCAGTCCTTTTGTCTGTAGAAAAGATTAAAAAGTAAGAACCATGTGTAAATTATTGTAACACTAGAGAGATGTTTTTAAGATACCAATTTAATTATTTCTTGCGAATAAAGTTACGAAGAAATCAATATTGGCAGAGCTTTTTATCTCCGGTCATCGTCGTATTCTCTGTCTGTGCCCTCCCACATTTACATATGTACTGTGTACTGTGTGAATGAGTAGACTATATATACTACATGAGATGTGACTTCTACTGTGAGTCAAGTGCACTTGCTGGACAATTTTTTTCTATAAAAATTGATTTAGATTTTTATTTCGTTACTTTAATTCTTTAACTTCTTTATATCTCTAAAATTGGTAATTTATTTATAATAAGATAGGCATACGTATATACAAATAAAATAGCAGACAAAGGGTAAGGCGGTTCATCAAATTGATCGTTTTTTAATTCCAATTGTCGTTCGTTTTTCAGCAGCCTAACCGGATTGCAAACAAAAGAAAGGCAACCAGAGGAGGAAAGCGTCAACGAAACTGGAGTTTGTAGTACAACTTTGTACCAGTTTGTGGCTTACTACCAACTACAGAGATAACAATATTTTATTGTGATCCGTAAAAAAATGTTTCTAACTACGACACGTTATTTATAAGAAAGTGCGATGTTTATTGTCAGTTGTGCAATGTGTACTCTCTCCTGTTGATTTTGGAGGCGCCAACCTGTCACCGGAACAAATTTAACTAAAATATTACTCATTAGTTTTGAGTTAAAAGTGCAGTGCATCAAGAAAGTTATTTCCAAAAAAAATTACAACTCGCTACAATGGAGGACGACGATTTCGAAGTAACTAATGTGCCAATTTTTTCGACTCCTCAAGAGGAAATAAAGTTTTGGAGAAGTAAAGCAATCTCATTGAAGAAAGGGTAAGTATTGTTTGAAATGACAATT
>JAHZMT010004489.1:0-16059 GCA_027743785.1 Sinhomidia bicolor | reverse complement strand
CTGCTCTGAATAAGCTTATTCACAAACACGGTATAAAACAGGGGATAAAATTTTGGTGACAAGTTTTGGTGATAAATATGACGCTCTGAATTGGTTTTAAGCTAATACCAGGGATAACTTCTTATCCGAAGGATAAAATACATTTGTGAATACAGCCACTGGAGGAGGAACATCCGTAGTGATAGCAAGTTGATGGGGGAACAAGAAGGATGAAATGATGGAATGACGAGAAGGAATATGAATAATACGAAGATCAGAGAAGCAGAGAGAGAGAGAGAGAGAGAGTTGAAAACTACTTTTGGAATTTTTATTGTGTCGTCTTGTCGTCTTTGAAGGGAAATTGTGTTTTCTTGATCGACAAAGCAAAATGTTTCATAATATTTTGGTTATTTCTGCTATTAAATTCGGTAGGATGGTTAAGCACTATTTGATTTCATACCTTACTAGGTATTTTCCACAGTCAACTTCATTGCACTGCTTTGTTAATACAGGAAAGCATGCATGTTTAAATATTATTATGAATGATTCATTGGTTTTTTTTGGGGGGGATCAAAGAAGAAAATCGAATCTTGAAAACCATCATCCTTCCTTTCAAGTACAGCTTTCATCATCTTCATGCTCTTATTTTACTCTACCTGTATTCTTCATAACAAGAAGAAACCAACGGCGAAAATATGCAATAAAAATTACACGGTACATGTGGCTTGTAATGCAGACGGAATATGAATGTACACACTTTCAATATTTTTTTCCATATCGCTGAAGGTAAGCCAATATTCAGCTTCTCCCATGCTGTTGTTGCCCTGTGTACATACCTTCTTGACGACTTTTGCTTTCCTGAAAAATATAATAAGGACAGAAATCTAATTTAAAAAATGCCTACTGTCTAGCAAAGTGTAATGGCGAAGAAAGAAAGGGAAAAAAGAGGCAAGGAGAAAGGTAAGAAAGAATACGCAGAGTCAATTCAATTTGCTAAACGTGTGTCCAGAGACACGACATTAATGTGAAGCTTGAAATGGAGCTGTGTATGTATATAGCTGTATGGTTGCCAAAAAGTTGTTTAAAAAATGTGCTAGTATTTGCACAGCAAAAGTCTTCACTTCACATTGACGTGTATAACGGAATGCTTTTTCAGAAGAAAAAAAATCGAAATATTTTAGATTTCTTTTTTTCCCTGTAAGTAAAAATGTCATTTTTTATCAGCATTCACGAAGGAATTTAATTTAAATTTGTCTCGTTTTTAGTTTGTAGAAATCTAGTTTGGTGATTACACAAGCATTTTAAGTTGAAAGAAAACGAAATAATAAATATCAACATGAACAACAAGTTATTATTTGATTCTGCTGAAATGGTTCCCATTACATCACTCACCAGTGCGTTGTTAACTGTAGCAGCAAATCAAAGATGAAACAAGTTGAAGGAGAAAAGTATTACAAAAAAAAACTGGGAACAGGAAGTGATATCTCATGGTGAGCAAGCACTATACCAAGGAACACTGAAAATGTTCAAAGTTTACCTTTAAAAAATGAGATACAGGTTAACAAATATTTACTACTACGTAGCTCTGAGCAAAATGACAGCTAGTGTTGATTTGCAAAGGCATGTCCGTCCATCTGTCAACACAAAAACTGGCCAAAGCTTTGAAAATAAAATTTTTGGTACGGAGGCTAACTATTGGCTAAGCACTTGAAGCCTAATTGACTGAAAAAAAATGTTTTTTTTTCAATTTTCAGACAAATTGGACAAATCCCCTTGGGGTACAAAACTAGGAAAACAATTTTCTTCCATGACCGCACATGATAAGTGGCAGGTAATTTGAAAGCGTATGTTACTTATGGACGTCAATGTTCAGCAACAATATTAAGTAATGTGTTTATCAAACTGACCAAAATATAGCAGCTATTCAGCTATGTGCGTATTTGAAATTTTTACAACGGTCTGGCCTTACTACAATTTAAATTGTCTAATGTGTGCCTACTGGCAAAAAAAGAATGTGTCAACAAGAAACTGGGATTGATCAGTAGAATTATTATTATTTGCTCTATTTTTTCAAGCGCATGAAACATTCTACGACGTTGTGTTCAAAGCTACATGCACGCTTGTTGTGTGGTGTTGTTGTGATTCACAGTGAAAAATCTCAGTTCACCCGGGTGGTACATTTTATTTGCTTGTTATTAAATTTGGCACTATTTCATACTTGAGCTAACAAAAGACAACAACATCAATTTCATCGTTATTCAATCAAGCCTATTTGGTACCTATTTATATATCTTCTCAGGAAAGAGGAAAAAATGTCATTTCGCTAAAACATGTTATTTTTTTATTTGATCTTGCAGAATAAAAATCACATGCTCGATCTAAACTCTTGTTTTTTTGTACTGCTGCTCTTGCTGCGGATAAATGTCGTCAAATTAAACGAGCCCATAAACTGGATTTATTATGATGATGGTACTCACAATAATAATGATAATGGTTTCATTATTAATTCTACAAATTTTCTATCTTATTTTAATATTGAATTATTTACAATTACCACGCATATCTTATAAAAATCATTATTAGTTGCTAAACACCTAAATACTTCTCATTTTACACGTAGGTACCGGTGTACAGCATGCATGCCAGTTTTGTAGGCAAGACTAAAAACTTGTCATGAAATTCATAATAATAATAATAATAAAAGCTTGTATTAGTAAGTAGAGTAGCAGCAGAGTGGTTGAGTTATTTTTTTTAAAATACACAAACAAACTGCCATGTAATAATGACCTTGAATGCCATTGGAAGTAGAATAGTATATTGGATTGCGTGTTCTGCGTGTCAGCCAGCAATCAGCCCTGTACACACAACAACATTCTGCAGTGCAAACAAAAGTTCAAATTGTCATGAATGACGACGATGATCATCGTCGTCGTCGTCTTGATCAAATAGAACAACTTGTGCACATCTCCATACTATTTTTTTACCTTCCCATGTTATTAAAATTATATTGCTATTGACATATATACATAATATATGTATGTATAGATAGGTTTTATATTTATTTATTTATTTATTTCTGCATTCATCAAATTTGCGATAAAAGCGTAATGAATTCATATTATTATCCCAAGAGTAACTGCCGCAGCAAATATTTTGGAATATCAAATGTTTTATCTTGAGTAAGCATGCATGTAAAGTGAGCAAATTACATACTTCGCTTGAAAAAAAAACCAAAGGCAAAGAGTGCATTTAATATTGGTATTATTATATTATGTAAGCATACCTATAATTTATCATCATATCATCAACCTGAGCACACTGTTGTGGCGCTGCTGCTTCTCTACTGCTGTGTATTGAATAAGTTATCATATTAATCATATTGGCAATATAAATTTGGAGCGTTTGGCAAGTATCGGTAATATGCATTTGTTTATTATTAACATAAATTCTGTACAAATATGGCATCAATAAAGCACACTGCATCAATCGTTTATTGCACCACCACTGTCATTGTCAACGTAATTGTCATCGTGGCCGTCATCACCATCATCATCATCATCATACAATATTTATGTTGGCACACGGCACACCCACACACATGTAAACTGAATGATACGGGAATTGCACGATTTTATTTATTTTTTCTCAGATGATGATGTTCTTATTCTGGCGACGACGAAGCCAAGGCAACCAGCATGATGGAACAGATGCCGTATTTTAAAAAGTTTGCGCAACAGCGTAATCAAACATGGAATATGACCCATTAAAGTGACTGTCTATATTTGCGAACCATATGTCGTCTCACACTTCTCCACATTTTGTTTGTGTACTATTGTGTGTAATAAACGGGAAAAACTGACAGAGAAGCAAGCAGGCATAGCATAAAATATGTAGCATCATTCATTATACTGTTTTAATCCCAGTCATTGGCATCATATCATCCGTCCAAGTGGATTAAATAACACGGCATGATTTTAGATTTAGTTACTTAGGAGGATACATAGTCATACGTTTATTATATGGCGCTAGAAAGGCTCAGCTAATGTATTCCATGTTTACTGCATGATTGAAAACGCTTGGCACACATAAACAAACTTTCTCTGACATTAGACAACAAACAGCATATAGAAATATGGCTAAACAGCCAGAACTACCTCCGGCAGTAGCATCATCATCACGAAATATAAGGACACTTTGAAAAAAAAATTAAATCAAATAAAGCAGATTAATTCCTTTGAGGACCACTTAAATTTAGAGAGCGAGAGAGGGGGAGGAGGAGGAGGAGGAGGCTATGGCAATCAATCAAAAGCATTCCCTCTTAGTTTTGATGATGACGGGTGATACAGAAATGCAAAACGTTTTTGATGTAAACAAACGGTCCACGCTTTCATGTTATAAACAACAACGATCAAGGTGAGATTTACAGAAAATTCCCCAAAGCCTTTTCCAGCATTTTTTTATTATTATTTTGCTTTGTTGACTTGGAGAAGACTTTTGTGTGGCTGTGTGGCTATCTGTTGTTGTGTTCGCTTTATCGTGTCTATACAAATCAGATTTAGAGCTAGTTTACTTGCTGCAACAATATGGGTGAATATTATAGTGCCCATTTTTGCCCTGTTGCTGGCATATAGTGCGGTTTAGCATACTACACAGCATAATCTTCAACGACAGTCAAATCAACAACGCAGCAGCATCGTTTTCCATTATTGACACAGTCCTTCCTCTTCTTTACAGATATGGTCATCATCATGATCATCATCATGGACGTAATATGGTTCATTTTTTTCACAACAACAGTCACAAGGTGATCAGCGAAAAGGATTTTGTAGCATTGATGGGAGCAGCACTTTGCACGCTGCTGCTGCTGTAGCCACGAAGAAGGGCACACTGAGACAGCAAGGAGGAGGAGGAGAAGAAACAGTGTGAAAATGTGACCCCGCCACACTCTCTGTGAGATTTGCCGAATAAATCTTCCCATGCAAAATTAACTTGCAAAAAAGTGATATTATTATTGTACAAGTCATTAGGAGAGTAGGTAGGTAGGTAGTAGTAGTACACAAAATTTATACCTGCATAAAATTGTAAATATTATTATCTTTTTTCTCCAAAAGTGACTTACTTTATTATGATTACATTAACAACAATTTCCATCGAAAATACGCATGTAAAAGTGGTAAGGGCAGCGGCAGCAGCGGCAGCGTAGAATTGCACTTCCATATTTCCATCATCTCAAAAGATATCGCTGTTTTTGAGAACTGTTTGGATGAAAAAGGGCATCATTACCAAGCACTTGACCAGACTACTCTTGTCTCCAAGTAGAATGGAGTTTCAAGTAGGCAGGAAGGCAAAAAGGAGCAAAAAAGGGAAAGAACTGACTTGTCAGCAGCACATACCCAAGAACATAATAATTGTTATTATTGTAGGCAGGCAGCACAATAAATGCCATTACTACTATTATCAGTACAAGTACAAAAGTGTGGAAAGATTCATTGCCTTTTTTTCGCTACAACGCGAACTCGTGTGCACTTTTAAAAAATCTATATATTTTAATGCTTTTTTTCTTTGCTGGCTATCATTCATCAACATTAAATTACTTCTACCATAATGTTCAGAGATCTAATATAAGGCATCTATTTGCCATGGTCAACAATAAGTTGCTGCTGTTAAACTGCCATCACAACAGGCAGCATTTACTGTTACTAAAATTGCTACTAACACTACTAAACTACTAACCGGCTGACTGACTTATGATTATGGTAACTGTGCAGGATTACGACGTTGCATGCTTATCTATCTCCATAAATACTTGAGTGATATACAGCTAAACTGCCACCATAAAAATAGCAACATGTTATATTATTATCTATCCATGTTTATATGCGTATATATATATATATATATATCTTCGTTTTCCTTGCCCATTGTTACATTTTTTTCCGTTGCGTAATAATAATAATAATAATAATAATACGTAATAATATAAATAATAATTACACATTCAGCCAGACGACCGGTTGGTTGGTGTGCTAGCAGTGCATGTTTTTTTCTTCTTACCTACATATTTATATAAATATAGCTACAGGTTAATCATCATGAAAATGTAATATAATAATAACAAAAGCTACATAAAGGCTATATACCTCAGTTAACAAGGTATACACGCTGCTGCTGCTCTTATCAATCCCATCAATATTTTTTGCACACTTACACTTTTGTTCAGTGTGCAAAACCAACTGTTTATATGGTCTATACAATGCGTATTCAAATGTACGTGCATAATAATGCTTGTATTGTTATTCCTTTCTGTGCGTGTACCAGTTGTGTCTGCCTACATATATTTACCTACATTGCACACATGCATGCATGCCTGTGTATAAAAATGATTTGTTTGCATACCCTGTAAACTGCACTTACCTACTTTACCTCTCATTGCACTCGTACACACAACAACATATTATTCTTACCAAGAATTTTGCGAGTGTTGACCTCACTTTAATCAGACATCATCGTTCACTTTTTTTTTCTTGAATGATAAATGTACCCACTTCACCCCTTCTGTACCTTCCCTCTCTTCTTCTTCTTCTTCTTGTTATTTTATACTCCATCTTCTTACATTGCCGCAACTTTGTCTTCTGCTTTTAACTCTGTTCCTTTTCCACTTGGGTTTTTAAATTTGCACGTACACAACAAAAGTATACTACAACAGTCATCGTCATCGTGATAATAGCATGGATCATTATCGTGATGATCATCATCATGAATAAATAAACTTGCCTTTGTCATTCTCATATTCTCATATTCCCATAAGACATTGCATTTTTTTTTCTTTTCGTCTCATGTAGAATGAAATGGATGTTTGCAATCGATAATATTTTTTTACACAACTAATAATCCATAAGTACTATATTGCCATGTGATGAAGATGACATTATATAAACTAAGCTTGATTATATTCGCCATGAATTTACATACATCTAGTTTTACATTACACATATTAATGCCAGTTGATTACAACATCTTGAAACTTTTCTACACAGCAAAAATAAAAAATAAACTCCAAGAAGGTAACGTTGGTTTCTTCTTGATGATTATGATGATGATGAGGAGTTGAGGTATAGTGGGATGTTGAAACAAATGGGATAAAAAACATGACCGATTAGTTGTTGTTTTTTTTAAAATGAAACAGCATCGCAAATAAATTGTAGTCTAGTAGTAATAGGTAAAATGGCAAAAAAAGATTACATTTTTGCATGACTGTATTCGTGGATGATGATGATGCGTATTTATGTATCTACTACTACTAGGTACTCATGTGTACAAGATAAAGGTGCACACACTGTGTGTACAGCATGGTTACGTTTATTTTAATCATTCTGATTTTGATAATTAAAATGATAACACACGATCTCTCTCACAAACTATTGTACGCTATGTCGGTTGTCAACTAGTTTCTTGTGAGAAGGTCCCTGTGTTTTATGACAAGCAGTAGTGCTCTCATTAATTTATTACTGTTTTTTTCTAACTGCCTGATGACCTCTCCATTCGGATCACGTTTCTTCCTATTAGGCAAATTTATATTTTATGCAAGCATGTTTTTCAAAATTAATGGTGGATACAATATCGACGTCGCACTGGAGTGAACCAACATCATCATAATATGATATGATATTGTTATACAATACTCTTTTTTGTAGATAATAGAGGTTTTGGTAATATAATTGTCTTTAGACATACCACATTGTAAATGTCAGTTGATAATAAACTGTAAAGAAATGCATGCTCTCCCTTTTACAAATCTCTCTATATTTTGTTTATTTGCCTCTACACCAACTTCCGATTGACTTTCGCGACGTACCCATTTCCAGTTAATTGATGGTTGCTGCTCTTGTCAAGTTTGTTGACTCATGATAATGGGATTGTGCACATACTGAAGGGCTACAATAATTGCCATACAGAGTAAATAACCTACTCTGTCTTCTCAAAGTGTTATGCAACTCATTGCTATCAACCCTTATCTTATCTTAGTATGCTTTTCGCATTTTGTGTTACTCCACTACTCTTCTTTATATTTCATTCCAATACATTTACTTTTTCTTCTTGACGCTTTTGACAAATACTTTCGCAGATAATAAATATGGCTAAAGAAAAACGTTAATACAAACGAGCATAGCTGCGGCGGCATAATGTTTGCTACTATGTATATAAAAGCATTAAAAAATCACAACAAAAATACATCTGCAATTGTCCTCTCTCTCTCAACTGCATGCATTTTTTTAATGCACTTTGCAAAACTGCAGCAAACTACCAGCATAGCAGCAGCAGTAGCAGTAAGTATGGCGCCGTCTTAGGCAAATACAAGATAGAAAAAAATAAATCATCATAAATAAATGCACACACACAAAGTTTCTGCAATGCAAGCAAGTTTAAGCAAACAAAGAAAAAACGGCGGCAGAATAAGCTTTGTTGTTTTGTCTGTCTGTTAAAGTACTCGTGCCATTATTGCAATAATAATCAAAGCTAATCATTGCCGCAGCTGAATGTATGTTTAAGGTATGACAATCAAAGAGATGCAATATTAATAAAATCGCAATAATAATAATAACAATGCTAATAAATATATTATTGAGCATCTTTTTCCTTATGAAAAGGCTATAAAGAAGCTTTTAAAGTGGCAAATCTTTTTAAAGGAGTAGTCGTCTTTTGTGGTTTGAAGTACTTTGTAACAAAACAACATGTATATGGGAATGGGAAACACGATAATAATATTGAACAATGACACAACGCGTTAGATATATATTATATATAATTGCATACATGTGTGTAAATAGTGTACATAGTTTTCTGCAAGTCGTTACATACAAGCTCTGTGCAGTAGCAGGCAAGCATGTAGTACATAGAACAACAGAAACGAAGAAAAAGAAAGGGTGTAATTCCTTCATTTCATGGTTATAAGAGAACATTGACACTAACCAAGGAGATATTATATTTTTAAATAAGAAATACCACAAGACATAATGGAATAGGTAGGTACATAATTGTAATATTTTTATGCATACAAACTAACTAACTGCTCAAGCGCCATTACTTATATTATAATATTGTAGTTGCCATTACCACCACCACCACCAGCAATACTACTACTTTTGCTGATACAATTACAAAGGAATACAAGTATACCTCTTGCAGAATAAGAAAAGGAAAAAAAATGATAACACAGACAGTTTTTTTTATCAAGATAAGATGATGATGAAGGGTACTTAAAAAGTACTGTTTGTTATTTAAACGTTAAGCAGTTATTTAAAGACAAAAGTGTGTAAAATTAAAATATAGGCATGTATGCAGCATGCATGTATCTGTGTGAAGGTGAGTTAATCATACAATGTGGTTATTATTATTACGCATTAAAACAATAAGTGGAAGAGTCATGCCATGCCACTACTACTTCTACTACCGCCATCCTTTATCCTTACCACCACCACCACTACCACCATCACCGGTCAAAGAAACACGTTGTAAAAAATTTTTATTTTTTTTACTCTGCCTGCATCTGGTTCTGGTTGTTTCTACATTTTGCAGCAGTGCAATTATTGCAACATACTTACTATGAACAACTAGCAGACAAGTGCAGGAGTAGAAAATAAAAGTTATTTTTTTGTATTTTTCAACTTTGAATGTAAAATGTAATCATGTTATCATCCACTATATATAGTTGCTGATGATAAGATACATAATTGTCTGTGGTTTTTCAAAGGGTCCTTCAATCCTTACGCAGTGGTGGAATGACTTTATGGAAGGCGAACGTAAAATATAAATCATGTCATTTGATAAATAAAAATGACAAACATTTAATGAATAACATTTTCTTATGCAACATGTATGTACGTAGTAATAAAGAAACGTCCATCAAGATCACACAACAAACGATGATGATGCTCGAATATAATAGTTATGCATGCATATGCATGATTATTGTATAGAAAACATTAAATATGCCCACTGGTCAGTAGCTACTGCAGCACAATACGCTGCTAATGCTCTTCATAATTACTGTCCATTGTTTACCATTGTTTGTGCACAAGTGTCCGTCCAACCTACTACTGGGTCAGAAAAAAATGGTTTGTTGTATGGACGAGAGGAACAAGTGAACAGGTCAATTAGACCATGTCAATTATCGGCTTTTATTCGGCACCAGTAATAATAATAATAATAATATCGTATTTGTTGTAAGTATGTCATGTTATTAGAATGTCAACTACATACAAGCATGCACTGATTGGATATGTTATACCGCCTTGAACAATAAAAAAAGTGCAGTAAATTTAGACTATGAACTTTATTTGATTTTTTTTTTGACCAACTGGACAACAACAATACATGAGTAAAAATTCATTAAATGAGCCATTTAGTATTTTTATTTTTATTTATGTTAGTAGAGAAATCCGAGGAAGAAATAGACTAGTTCTTTTTATTCTTTTGAGTCTGACTGAGAGGCCCTAGATTTGCTACTGTACTTGTACTATTATTATTACAACGTTTGATCTAGCTACATGGCTAGCTATAAATATAAGCTGAATTCATTAAAAGAATCTTGAGTACTTTTCTTTTATTGCTTATGTTATTATTATTGATAGGATTTTATTGTGTATTCTTTATCTGCTAGTTTACCAACAGAATAAAATTAGAATAGGCAGACTAGAATTGTTATGGTCTGACCCACAAAGGTTGGTTGTAATAGACACGATTCACTGTCGCAATTTTTTTCATTTTTTTAATTATCGGAATGCCCTTTCCGCGTCAATGTGAAAATTTTCTAGTTAAGGTGTAGGTAGTAGCAAAGCTGTTTTTAAAAAATTTTGTTAATGAGCTTTGCTGTAGTGCTGCCTTGATGGGGTGGCAAATTACGACTAAACTAGATTGTGTTTGGCTTTTTTTACCTTTTGCAAATCAGTAATTTTTAATTGCATTGTTTGGTAGTAATAATTGGTATAATTAATTACTACCTATATATGGCCATGTATCCCTTTAAAATAAGATTTTTTTTATCTTATGTGTCTGATTACCTGATTTGATTGGTTTTTTAAATCGTAATAGCAATGTTTTAAAACAAATGAGCTATAGGTTTAATTTTTTTAGGTGTATAATTTGGAAACATCTCATTTCATTTAATAATAAGAATAACAGGAATAATCATCAAGGATTTGTTTCGTTGTAACTATTTAAATGAATAAATTGCAATAGATTGCCAAGATATATTTTCAGTGGAGAAATAAGATGGACTTTGGCTATTGAAAACAATATTTTATTATATTGAATGCAACGTGAGTAGTCACAACACACATAACTGCATTTTTGTACAAGTAATTAGCTAATTATGTTACAACCTTGCTAATTATCAGTAATTACTACTCATCGTTTAGTGCAATAAAAATGCAATTAATCAATTAGAATTAACACTTAAATATCACATTCCATTCAACAGTACTGTTTGAAACACAAGGGGGGTTTATTGTCGACGTGGTCAATGTTTGGGGATGTAGCAGTTTTCAATGTCAATAGTTGACTTGAAGTACTGAAAAAATCTCTCATTTTATTACCACTTGTTTACACAGTAGTGCGCAAAAAGTTTGTGAGAAATAAATTCGTAAATGTTAGCATCTGTTCTAACTCATCTGTAAGCAAGATAATAACTCAATTACAGTTTCAAATTTCTGATTTCAGCCAATAATAACGTATTATTACAAGGGTGGGGTGATAATTTGATGTTCCAGCTCAACTACCATCACAAACCAGTAGAAAGAAACGGGGACAACTTCACGTTTTGATCCATGGCATGCTTATGATTACTACCTCTGGAAATACTTTGTTTTTGGTTTCAGCGGTGTGGCAATTTTTAATTGCTGTTTCAAGCGTATTATTATCCATCACGGCAGGAAGTATCTTAAAAAGAAACTTGTTTAAATTTAGTTCACTGGTATCGTTTAATCTACTAATTTGTTTAGTACTTTCAGTATGATTCTCAAAAAAGATTTTTCTGGGGGAGAATGAGATGAAGTTTCCCCATCTCATTTAATTAAGTAAGTAATCTAGTTTTGCTTTCTAATCAGTTCACTTTTAATAATAGTCATTAAAAATTAATGCAATTTCCCTATTTCCTTTCCCTCCAGAACATATCGACCCCTTTTTCATAACTGAATACGGAATACAGTCTTGTATATAGCATATATATTATATGTATAGAATAATGCACAGTTCGGAAAAAGGGTAAATAATATTAGCCCCATGTAAGGTGAGTGGATCATTTGAATTTGGTTGTTTTCATTTATTCAAGCTCGCTACTAGCAAATACTTCATCCATAATTCATTCATTCATATAACATATCATAATCTAAAAAAAACTACAAAACCCAACTAACAGTAAAATGCAATACAAGTTCAGATAAAAAAATGAAATAACTAATTTGTAAGAAGAAGATGATAATGATGATCCATCAACTACTGGCAAGTACCACACCATCTCAATAGGGAATGATAATATGATGATAATAGGGAAGGATGAATGAGCGAATGAAAAGCTTTCAACAATTCTACAAAAAAGACAGTATAGCAGTTCTTCTTTCCATCCATTACATGACAGTATTCACATGGTTTTTTGATTCAGTTCCACTCATTTTTCCTTTCCAACGCTTTTGCTTGCTCTGGAAAAATCACACACTTTCCATGTGTGAACTCTGTCTTTTATATCATCCACCCCTTTTGTACTTGAGCAACTTTAACAGCCCTTAATAAAAAAAATTTCATTTAATTATCAAAGTTCCTGACGGGGTTATATCTCTACTAATTATAATGTGATTTGTCTTGATATTTTCCCTTGCTAACGGTTCTCATAGAAAGAAGACTCGTCACTCTTTCCTGATTTAGCGATAATACTCACCATACGATTTTTCCGTATGTCTGTATATGTATATCAGCAGCTCAGAATATTCAAGAGGATCCACTCCACGCCTCATGAAGTACAAAGTACTTGAAGAAAATGGAACATCACGAAACATTGAAGTATACACCGCAAATGAAAAGCTATTAATGGGAACGTATTACGTTTTAAACGAAGCGCAGAAAATTAAAACATTTTTTAGCCATCAAAGAGCATAATATAATAATAATGAGTGAGTAGCATATATAGTTTATATTTTATAATATGATTAGGTATGGTAATTTAAATATGTACAAATATTTTACGGAAGGTGATACAATTGTAAAATACATGTTGACACCATTTATACCGTTTAAATTTGTTGTAAGGATGCCTAAATACACGCTCAATTCTAACGACATTATTTCTAATATTCAAAGGAATACATTTCTCTGGAAATACCTTTATACGCTTTTCAAATGTTCAAATCATTCCACATGCTGTGTTTGCTGCATTTAGTTTAGTAACTTTCCTTTCAATTTTGGAATAATAATAATAACAATAATGATAAAGCTTTTCAACTCCGTAATATGTTTTTCTAGTAATGCACGTTCCATTAGAAACTGTTTAGTAGCATAAAATTTCGTATTAATTTCCGGAGGCTTTCTTTTCAACTGCTCTTTGTTAGGATTCCTTTATAAGCTGAGTGAGTGTACCACCAGATTTGAACCTGTGTACTTATGAAATTTTCGCAAAGTATTAGTAACTGCGTACATAGCAAAGGGTGCTTTTCATTGAAATGATTGTAGGAATTATCCTCCTGGAATTTCAAAGGAATTTAAGTACCTTAAAAACAAAATTTTGTTAATTTTCAATACTAAAATGTACATCAAAAGCAGGTTTTAAAATTTTCTGTCAAAGTGGCTAATAAATAAACGCAGTCTTTTAAATGCTCGCAGTTTGTGAATAAACGGAGTTGGGTAAATTTTTAATGCTGTGTAATATTTCAAAATTTACGGTATGAAAGTATACTGTTCAAGAAATAAGCTCTGACGATCGCAGAATTCACATTCTATTATGTCTCTGCTTACAAAATGCCATCCGCTTTTCATCTGACTCTTCTTTTAAAAAAAAAACCAACTCGTGTAATTCCAATTCCACCAGCCAATTAATATAAAAGGTAAGTGGAACATCTTGTTCCTACCCAGCCAATGCATTAGTTCACCACGTTCGCAATTTCATTACACAATTCTATTACTTCCAGCGTTATGTATGTACTATCCGGAGAATATTAGTTTAATGAAGTTAGTAGCACACAGGATGTGGGTACAAAGCAGGTGAAAGAATCCAATTAGGGAGAAAGGAAGCAAAGCAGATAGAAACTTCTCAGTTTCTTCCATGATATTACTCCAATTAGCCGCCTCGGGTGCTTGCGAAAAATTAATACCTTTCTACCTAGATTTCCTACTTAGGATGATATACGCCCACTGCTACATGTATACTAAACGGAGACAGGCTTCCCACTTTAGTAAAATAATCCCCTGTTGCAAGTGAGAAGAAGAATGACGTTTGGAGGTCATACGTTCTCAGAGATGAGATTTGACGATCACGTTAATCCTATCAGTCGACATAATATGTTATGGTGCAAGTAGGTACTTGTTTATTTCTGCAAAACAAAAACGGTGGTGGAAACAAGGAGATGTGCAAAAACATAATATGCAAAATATATTTGTTCAGGTAATACTAGAGTTGATGATGCTATTTAGAAAATTTAATGCAGTAGTTGTTTCTAAAAGTAGGTCCGTGGTTTATTTCTAGTCCTGTTCCCATAAATTCCGCATCATCATTTATTCCACATAACATGACTGTTGTAACCAGGACGCGGACATTGTATAATGTAACGCAGCAAATATGTATACTATCTAAACAAATTTCTTGCAAAATATTAAAAGCATTATTGCCTTTCTTCCCTAAATACCCACATATATGTACATGTTTAGTGCTAAAAAAGTCAAGTATAAACGGAGGGGCTTTTCAAGAAAAAAAAAATGCTAAATGTACAGAGCAATTTTGTCCAGAGATTTGAGATAAAAGGGAAAACTTTCATTTCCCATTGGGTCTAAGCTCCTTTAATAAGCTCATCCTTTTCCATTTCGCGAGGCGAGAACACAAGAAAAGAAGCAAATAATTTTGCAGGCTTCTTTTTCTTATCCTCCACACACTCAACCTAGTCGTATACCACCACACTTACAGAATGTTATTATTTTTCGTCCAGTTTCACAGTGGAAAAAAATTGAGCTACTTGTGCTGTTCGTTTAAATATAAAAATTGCTGAAGAGGATAGCATCTGTAATTTCTACAAAATTACACAATTGGTCTACAAATAGACTTTTTATCAGTTTTGTTTATTAAGCACCACGAGAACAACAAAGTGTGTGAATGCAGAACAAACTTACAAGTCCATTTCCAAAAGGCAATAATAGCCCCGTTGAAACAATTTTTTAAAGTTTTTTTTTGAAAAGTTTATATCGCCATCAGGGCTACGGACGTGCATAATGCAGCTTACACGTGGGCACATAAAGAATCTTCAAATGATTGCCTGAAAGCCTGACCAACTATTGTATACTTCCTAATGAGCTTTTTTTGCTTATTTTCTCATGAGGACAAATTGAATTCAAAAAATTAATTTCTAATTGAAAGTACCTATGGGCAAGTACGTGTGTGCAAGAAGCTCAAAATATATAACAGATTATATAACATTTTTTAAAAATTGTCCGCTACTCTAATATCTTATCGTTTGCGCTTCCTGAATAGCGTAATTCCTTGTTTGTTTTATACGCAAAAATTAGCAAATAAATATGAAATTGCTGCAATATTATCGTATTTTTCTCATTTTATAGACATAGGCACAATTAGACTAAAATATCGAATCAATTTGTGTAGTAAATTGTTCAACATTTTCGGAATTTAAAAAATGTAAACCAAACCATAAATGCTGTGGTAGCTTTTTTTATAATATATGTATACATGCATATATATATATATGGTCAATGAAAGTTGCAAGAAAAAATATCTACAAAACTTCAAAAAAAAGCTCGTGATCTTTACCTTTGAAAATCAATTAACTTTAAAATGTTTAAATGCACAACGTTTTTTTTAATAGATTAAAA
>JAHZMT010004488.1:0-18278 GCA_027743785.1 Sinhomidia bicolor | reverse complement strand
ATCAATTTATTCTAGTTTTTTTTCTTTCTTCTGGGGTTTTTTTCTTACGCATACACGCAAATCATGGGAAAATAAATTCAACAACGCCAACTCGGTCAACCAATATCAATCAGCGTTATTAATAAACCTTCAAAAATTCCCCCAAAAAGATATGAATAATTAGTCATTAAAAATGTGTCGTTAAACTTCCGGTAGGCGTTTGTATTGTGATTACTTTTAGTAAATAAAAAGCTTTCAAGAGTCATTCTGCACTAAAGCCAAATGCAATGCAATGTAATAATAATAATAATTAATATTATTATTTGTCTTCAACCACAGAAACCTCAACCAAAATAACACCTTTCTACTAAACAAGGCAGTTAAATTATTATTACTATTATTATTATTATCATTATCGTCATTAATACGTTTATATGAATTTGTGCACAAGAATAAGTGAGTGGTGTTGTCAGAAGAAGAAGAAGAAGAAAGAAAAAAATAGTTATGTATAAATTTTTTTAGTGATGAAGAAGAATAGCTAATCATTTTGCTAGATAAAAATCACGCAAGCATAAAATATGTATATTATGTAATGTATATTAGATTAAATTAGTATATTTTTTGATTGTCAAAAAAAGGAATATTGATTGAAGGACAAAAGAAAGCTACTCAAATTTCCCATCGACTCGCTGATCACAAAAATATGGTGCTAATTGTGTACAGTTGATTTGTACATTATTATTATTAATATTTTCTTTTGGAAGTATAAAAAAGAGTACTGGTAAACTAGTACAAACTAAACAAATGGTATGGTAGTGGTTGGTTGTGCAAACAAGAGGTGTGTAATAATAACAGATCTTAAATTACGTTTTGCCAGAAGGAGTAATAATAGTACTGTGTGTTGGGAAAAGAAGAAAGTAAATAATAATACTTTTAAAAAAAAGATTTGTTTGGTGTGTGTATATATGTATACATTAAAACCACTATATAAACAGATAGAATGAGCTGCTGCGACAGCCAAAATTGTACTAACCACTGTCTGGAGAACGCTGCACAGACTCGACTTTTTTGAGCACAGGAAATAGAACAAAGAAACAAATAGAAAAGAAAACATGGTCAGATTTACTTTTTTATTTTTGTCGCCTTCTCCTGTTCTCTGAAGAATTGAAAAAAGGTTCTATGTAAAAAAAATAATAATATGTTTAGATATAAAGAGATTTTGGATCATTATTATTAACGTATTGTATTATATAATATTGTGTATTGCGTCCTGATGAAGAAGAAAAGATTTTTTATTTCGTTCTTTGAATTATTTTTTTATTTAATAAAAAAATCAATCAATCCGTGAAACATCATCGTTGTTATTTTTTGTTTCCTAATTTTTTTTTGTTAACTTTTGAAAGTAGGTAACCACTGATGATGGTAAGATAAAGAGATAAAATAAAATATAAAACATAAACATAACCAACTCTGGTAAACAGTCGAAATTGTTACAAAAATGACGGTAAAAATAGTAATCAAAAATAAATAAAAAGTTGTTTATATTTTGCTTTTTTTGCTTTTTTGCATTTTGTTTTGAGGGAAACTGAATTTGAAGAAACAAAAAAAGAGTCACGTTGAAACAAGTTTATAAAACAAAAAAAATAATCTATATATCAACGGCAATAACAACAACAACAATAATAATTGCACAATACAACAGTAATTCAATTTTGTACACATAATAATAATTATAGGTAATAATGATAATAATTAAAGGACCAATGAAGAAAAGAGCTCTAAACAAAGAAGGATAAATATATAAATATTATATAGAGACATGTTTAATATGTATATATACAACATACATTCAGATAACATATTTACACACATATTTATAATAATAATACATACACAATTATGCGCTCATATTAGGACAACAAACATTTGATTATACAGGTAGTTTACTTGATTATGATGCGATATTCATCATAATAAATTTTTGCTGCAATAAACTAATATTTTTTTAAATAAAAAAAGGATGCACGTCTTTTCAATTTTTTAAAGCATCCCTTTAGCTAAATCCAAGAAAAGTTGTAGACATTTATAATAATTTATTTTTTCGTTCAGTGAAAATCGTTTTTCCATTAATTTATTTGCATCGTGTTATTATTAATTTTTTTTATCTCCTGTTGTTTTAGTGAAAATGGTGAATATTGTGAATTGTGATCGTTACATAAGTCCCTATCACTAATAGATTATCCGACGAACAAGTAGACTCTATAATACTTTTATACACAGTTTTGTTTGATACCAAGGGAAAGCAAATCAAGTACCTTATATCTTATTTTTTTAAAAAAAGTTTGGCAAGTTTGGCGTTGACAATTCTGCAATTGCAGTTTACGTAATAAAAATAAATACATTCAAATGTACTTTGTGAATAGTAAAACGTTCGAAAATGGAAATGACATGACAAATATATACCAGAAACAACCAAAAAAATACTCCTCAATCAGTATACCATCGCGCTGCATTATTATTATCGTGTGGTTTGTCATCATATAAAAATATGACGACTGGAAGTATAACAATAATAATTTTGCACACCAACCAAATATGTAAGTACAGACATACACGTCGCAGCAACAATGTTGATCGTGATCGTGAAAGAAGAGTACGTATGTACACCTTGTATGTGCAGTTGTCACTGTAATTTATGCAGGGAAAGCGCTGAAAATGGGGGTTTTTGATTGGCATTTGTACTCCATACATGCGAGAAAACATTATTATTATTATGTTTCCGATGAGTACCTCTGCTTTGACAAACCTGTCATTTGCAGTAGTCACTACTCTACTACGAACTTTAAGCTGTTAAGCCACCACCACCACCATTATATTGCTTTGCTACCTACCACCACTGCTGCTGCGTTTGTTATTTATTTGTTTTCACGATAAAAAAACGTTGTACAAAAATATTTATACATACACGTAACCCGACAGCACAGCAACCTACACACACACAAAAGAGTTTTAGTTTACAGGGATGCTGCTGCTGTTGTTCCAATTTCCAGGATTTGCTTTGTAAAAATATATGCAAAATAATATGACACTACATACATACATGTGCACGCTTTTGTTTTGAAGTTTGCCATTGAGCGAGTGGGTAAATATTATGCCTTACTATTATTTTATTATTGTAAATAAGATTATCCAATGCTCGACTCTAAATCTCTGTATTCAACATCAATTCACTATTCGTGTAACATGTCATTTATGCTGTTATAACAATAACTGGGAACGCAACATGCGTCCCAATCAATTATAATTAATATTGAATATTCAAACAAAAGGTAGTAGTTGCTGTTGTTGCTGTTGTAGTTGGTGATGGGATGTTGTTGTTGCTGCCATGTGTATAATAATAATGAACATGGTAGTTGTAAACGACAAATGAAAATTGTTATTTTGGGAGATGACGAGATGAGATAAGGGGATTTGCGATTTTCTGATTGTGTCTTGTAAGAACAATATCTTTTTTCTCCCTCTGGTCGTAGAATCAGTAACAGAAGCAGTACAGCAAGTTACATCTTTCTCTCTTCTTCTCTCTTTCGCTCTACTGCTACTACTGCTACTACTACTGCTCTTACTACCCACGTTTTTTTTCGAGGACAAAAGGAAACAAGAAACTCTTCACAGGCTCCATAATACGAAACGGAAAAGTTACGCATTTCGGATGAGCAAACATTTTTGGGAAAATTCCTGGAACACAGATTCAATCAACAACGTCATTCCCTTCCATCATCAACATCTTCGCTTTCACCAGCACCACCAGCAGCAGTAACCATCCATTCACCTTCCAATTTCCACGTTTTCCCGCATTCAACAAATAAATGGCAAAAAAAAACTTATTGTTAGCTTAGTGAGCCCTATTGTCATGCTAAATTCCCGAGAACATAATAGCAACAGCAGCAAAACATTATACTCTCTTATGTGTACACTCTATAGAAAAAATATTATTACTATTATTACCAAAGGTACAGAAATATATATATATATATATACAAATATATATATACGTGCACCACATTGTAGGCAACAACTCAATTATTTTATCATGGTTGACGGAGTGTGTGTATTCCCAACTCCAATTAACCACACCACAACGATGACTAAAAATGTAATCTACATTTTGATATTGCTACCGCAAAAGCGTAGGCTTTCTGCTTCATTACATTGTATTTCTGCTACATCATACAACCCAGTAAATATACTGCTCCTGCTAAATAAAAAAACGACTGCTGCTACTACTCCTGCATGCATGCTCTAGAGTGCCGTTGCATATATGCTGTTGCTGTTGAATGTTGAATACCGGTTAACAGCAGCATACCTACCTGCCAGGCAACCCACCTAGAAAAAAAAGAACTACATTTCTGAGGAACCAGTATTCAATTTTCCCTAACTTATGATGACATACTGAAAGTATACAGAATGGCAAAGGGCATATATGTGTACATGTATTACTATTATTATTATTATTATGTATCGATGAAATTACTTAGTTATCAATCAACCTGAACAATTCATTTTTCTTTGGCCACCTTTGGGCCATGCCCATACCGTATCATTTTTGCTACTATTCTATTATACCTACCTATGCTGTTTGCATACTTTATTGATTGACTATTATTATTATTATTATTATTACAAGTTGTATCTTTTCGCTCGATTGCTGCTGCTGCTACTGCTACAACTACGACCACAGTCACCAAAGAAGAAAAGGCCACTGCACTGTCCCGTTAATTATCCTCAACTTGTCCTACCAACCAACCAATCAACCAAGAAAAATATAATAATAATAATAATATATTATGTCTTGCTCACCTTCAACAAGATCACCAGAGATATTTGTGATACAATCTTGTTGAGCGTGATTATTAAATGTAGAGTACACGAGCTTTGCTTGTTTTTTAAAAAAAATATGTATGTAATGTACATTACACCATTTGAGAGCCAAACACAATACCGTTGAAATTGTTACAGTTTTTCTGCGCAATGAAATGCAAATGAATGATACATCATGTGCTGTTGTTGGTAAATGTAATAATAATAATAATAATAATAATAATAATAACTTGCAAGATTTTCTTTAAACGCCTCATTTAATCTCTCAACAGCTAACGATATATGCCCTACTTTATTTTTATTTATTTACTTTTAATAATTATTAGAGATATCAATGTAGCGTTAAAGCTTCTTAAAAACGTGCTTGTAGAGAGAGAGAGAGGGAGAAGAGTGGATGGATAAGCATATTAGAGTAGTAGCTACCTATATGGATGGGTGGATGGATGGATACATGCACTCATTATGTAAACCATTACGAGTATATGACATTATTACGATTCTTGATTGGATTTTCATTAAAAATACACAAGCACAGTTAATTGTCCTCTTGTTTCCTCTGCTGACTTGACTTGCCACGTGCTTGAAAAACTGGTCAGTAAATTATAAGAAGAATAAAACAGTTACAACAGTACTGCTAGAGAGTACTCTGCTGCGCCGCTGTTGTTGGATTGACACATCACACACAACACACAAATTAATAACATCTCAAGGTTTGCATTATTATTACTATATAAATATAATAAAATAATAAGTAATATTTAATAGCTTTAATCTAAACGTTGTACTGTACATTTGAAATGTTATGATTCATCTGAACCCATCGGAATATTTTTTAAAAAAAATTAAGTAAAAGTGGCAGTCACATGGAGTACTAGCAGTTGTTGTTATTGCAACCCAGTGACTGCTGCTGCTGGTGTGAGTTGTAATAATTATTTTTTTCTGTCGATTTTCATTTCATACAGGTAAGTAGTGCGTACGCACCATCACGTCTTTTATTCCATCTCCAGCTCAATTCAATACAGCGCAGCAGCAGCAACAGCAGCACAGGCAAATACATTTAATAGTATACAACAACTCAATTGACATTTAAAAAGACAACTGGTAATGTGCATAAAGTAGAATAATCATTGAGGCAACATGCGTGCCAATCAAGTGTCGCTTAATAATGCTAAACAGAACAAAAAATATATATAATCATCCACGAGGAGTGCGATAACGTTGTTAGATAAATAAAAATGTAACCTAAGTCATTCCTTCTTTGTTTTTTCCCTATTGATCCACTCTAAAAAAATTCTAGAAGCATAATAATAATAAAAATAATAATATACCACTACCACCACCATCATCTCCTCTTTTAAAAAAACCTTTTCATTCCTCACCACCACTCATCATCATGATCATGTCTCAAGTTACGGTTTACGACTTTACCTTTGCTAAATAACACATTGCATTAAAGTCTAAACTAAAGAACAGAGCAGGCAGTTGTTACAGTTCAGTAGTCACTCAGGTGTCATATGATCTACAATACCGCATTAAATTATAATATATTTTTTTCCTAAAGCGATCTTTTTTAAACAGATTTATTTTATGGGATACGCATGTATGCACGCCACCACTTACTTTTTTATGCATTTAAATCTGTACCTACTCATATTATACATATTTGCCTTTTTTCTACTTGGATCTATTTGATGACGGTGATGATGATGATGATGCCGTGCCGGCGGATTTATTTCTTTTTGTTGCATGTAAACCATTTTATGTATTTTGTTTTCCATTCCATTGACACCACCACCACACGTCACATAGTGGTAGTAGTAGTAATAATAATAATATAAATATATATGCATTTACTTATTCAATCGTATTATTTACTTACTTATTTTTGTTCTTGTGATTACTATTTTTTTCCCTTTCTAATCCAACATGACGACGAAAAGACGCAAAGTGTGTCTATCAATTTAATCGCTTTTTTATCCTGATACTATCATACACACTTGCCATCTTGATGTTGGTTGGTTCGTTGATGTGTAGTAGCGTATATACCAACTAACCCCACACCACCACCATCATCGTCATCACCATCACCACTATCATCCTCATCACCAGCATGAAAATAAAAGAAGAACGAAAAAAAAGTTGTGAATATATATCGTTTTTTTGCATGAACTCCTTTTTAAAATTTATGATTTCAATTGAAATAAAGTGCTTATAGACAAAAAGAGATGAAATTCATTTCTTTATAATAATAATAATATTTTATTGTGGTATGCTGCTGTTGCTGCTGCTGATGATGAAGATAATCAAAAGAATATATATATTTTCATATATATTCATTTTTGTGCTTGCAACAGGTGAACGGAACTTTTATTAGGAGAACGAAAGGTGATTGAATTTTGCACAAGTATCTCTCTCCCTCTCTCTCTATCTATTCTCTATCTATTTAGGTATTATGATTATCGCCAGGCATGGCTACAGGGTGTGTTTGCGATATAGCTGTTGTTGGCGTGATGCCTTGTGCGGGAGGTATTATTACTGCTATTGTACAATGAGGTGAATCTCTCTCCCCAGCAGTAAATAAATGTAGGTGCATTGCATATTACTGCTGCTGCTACTACCACTACCACTACTGCACAATACCAAATATGTCCGAGTGAGAAAAACTCTTTTGAAAATGATACATTGTGTGGGGTTGCACGAGAAAATAAGACATTCACAAGAAGTAGTAGTAGAAGACGAAGAAGAAGACGACGACGACGAAGAAGAGGTAAAAAAACAGAGAGTGCAGCGAGGAGAGAAGATCATATATTCTCTTTTGTAATTTATGATATCAATTGAAAATGTTGGTATTGACGATGCGCACCCACAATAGTGTACTGACTGAGAGAGTTACGATGACGGTGGTACATTATTATATAGATTTTTTTTCGATGATTATGATCATAGTACAATGATATTAATGATAGAAGAACAGTACTCTAAACAGATATAGCAGCGATATCAGGCGGACTGAACAGGTAAAAAAAATGAGAAATCTTTTTTTTTATTCGCAGTCTGTTCCGCTTGCCCTGTCCGGTTATCCTATTTTTTGTGGTTCAATGGTCCATACTTGAAATCCATGTTGTATATTTTGAATGTAATGTAATCAGTTAAATGGCTTTTTTGTGAAACTCTATATTATTATTATATTTATTATTATTGCTATTATACTGATTCCGGTTGCTTTCTATCTGCGTGTGTTTACTCTCGATATTATATGCTTACTTCAGTCATTATTTCCTATGCGCACATGTTGAATTTTGCAAAAAAATAAAAACAAATTCGGTATGCCATTATGATATTTATATTCATTTTATAGCAGGCATTGGATTTTGAATTTTTTTTTCTTCTATATTACCAGCAGCGGTGGCAACCTCTACGGCAACATGAGTGAAAGGTGACGTTTTGAGAACAGGTGCATCAATGTGGGCGGATTGGAAACTACTACCATATATATGTACATACACATATGTATATATATAGTTAACCTATTATTATTATTATTACTCTACTATTTCATCTGTGCACTGCCACTATACCACGACGATCAAACCAAACCTTTACCAAAAGGATTGCATGGGAGGAGTAGTAGAATAAATAAAAGTGCTCAACCTGCTCTCGCTCAATATGTGGCACGCAAAATAAATTTGAATGGGAAAATAAAAATATTGTCATTTCTCTTTCTGATGTACTTACACACACACATTCTACCAAGAAAAAAACAACATATTTCCCCTCTTCTTG
Organism: Sinhomidia bicolor; assembly: GCA_027743785.1. Lineage (NCBI taxonomy): Eukaryota > Metazoa > Arthropoda > Collembola > Entomobryomorpha > Entomobryidae > Sinhomidia > Sinhomidia bicolor. The sequence goes on along the minus strand of JAHZMT010004488.1, from coordinate 9,638 downwards.
TGCTATCAATGTACTTTTTTTTAAATCAGCAAGTACCGCAAGCTGAGAAGAAATCGCATAAAAAAAGAACTCACAGATGTGCGGTACGTTTATTTTTCAAGTTTAGATGATCAATTCTCGGTACACTTTTTTTTTAAAAAAAAAGAAGAAGTAGATAACCAGCAGCGGTTAGCTACTATTTCATTTAAGAGAATATGGACTGATTTGAAAGATTTCCTTGGTCGAGATCATTGGTAACTTGCGTGCCCATTTTATTTGATCTCACGGATGTTATATGTATTCCTTTCTACCTACAGCATCAACTAAACGTATTGAGAATGTTGTGATGGTGACTTTTTTTCAGACAGTCAGTCGTGTGTGTGTGTGTGTGTGTATTTTTAAAAAATAGTGGTGGAAGGAGTATAGGATAGCCAGAGCAAAGAAAAGAGAGAAGGATGTGCGGAATAAAAGAATATCCCATAAAGTAATACCTACTCTGACACCTACAACAAGCCAATATAATTTTGCAAGATATGGACATAGATAAAATACGTGCCCCTCTCCTCAATTGAAATGCCTAGTTGTACATGCAAGTTGTTGAATAGACACATTTTCTACTCAAGTGTAATGCGGCACGTCTTCGTTCTCCGATTGCGATAAGTGAGCAAGCACTACTACCACCACCAGCATCATCATCATCGGCGTATAAACATAATATTTATTATAATCCAGCCATAAAACTTGGGTTGATCATTCGTCACATTATTGCTCTGCTACCTACCTACCTACATCCCTACCTACCTCCTAATCAAATAAGTGGATAGTAAGCAGTATGACATGGAAAATATAAAAGCATGCCACCTACCTTTTATAATACAATTCTCAACGTCGTCATCATCATCATTGCCCTGCATTATGATTACATTATTTTTGTGACTGTCCATCTGGCTACAATTTTTTTTATCTTTTACTTTGATTTGACTGCGTATATACATACAAGTGTCATGCCCCGCATGATGCCATACTTAATACTACTACAGGCGGACATTACTACCACCATCGCCACCACCAGCAGCAGCAGCAATAGTGTATATTCTGTACTTTGTATCCGAACTTTGGTACATTACTTCTACTACATAATGCTTCATAATAATAATAATAATAATAATATCACAACATCCTACACCAAATCCAAACAAAAATCCTTGACTGTTTGTCATTTAAATATATGACTGTGATGGTGGTGGTGGTGAACAATACAATGACGATGACGACGACACGACGGTCATCGACGATCAAGCGAAACGAAAGGAGATCAGCAGCAGCAGGAATTTAGCAAGCAAATATAGTTTGCTAAGGAGACAAAAGTTCTAGTCCATCCAACCATCCCCGCCGCCACCACCATTGAAATTTTTATTAGACCTTCCATTTCCATTCTGCGCTTTACATTTTTTACATTCTCTCTCTCTCTCTTACTCTCCACTTCTCTCACTCAATTCAATCTAGCAAACAACAAAGAGAACACGTAAACCAACAAAATGAGATTCTAGCAAATCCTTTAAAACACACTAAAAACGAGAATAATAATAATAAAACAACAATATTTTTTTATGATTTTATTATCTTCATCATTCCAATTTAAATTGCTTGTGTGTCTATCTATTCTTTCCTGTGTACACATGAATACACATGTACAACGACAGCCAAGCCATTTGAAAATAAAACTGTGTGGAGTAAAAAAAATATTTTTTTTGTTCTTTGTGATGCGTCCCGTCGTCGGTCTACTTGTCAAACTAACTACCTACTATGGAAAAAAATGATGGAATGGATCGAGTTAGTTAGTTAGCTGTTGTTGTTGTTGACTAGTTTTTTATTGAAACTAAAAGGAATATTCTACTTTGGAAAATGTTTTTGAATTACTAGTACTTCTTATGTTCAATGTATGTACGTATGCATATATAGGGGGGAAATATATTATGTTGATGAAAAGTGGACAAGGATGATAAGAATGGACAAAGTGGGCAGTGGATATTTTATGGAAAGAATGATTTTTTCTTCCTACTCTTTATTCTGTTGCACGTACACATGTACAAATTGAAAATGAAAACCAGCCTGCCTGCCAAATCAAATCTGCAGACGAGCATTGTGGAAAAAAAGAAGAAGTAGTTAAAGTTAAGGAATGAAATGGTTGAAAAGCTACATAATTGTAAGTCCTTGTTCACTTCACTAACAATAATAATGACACATTGAGTGGTGGTAAGAAGAACGACCAAACTTTACTTTTTTTCTTTTTCTTTTTCTTCTTCTTTTTTTTACTTCAGCTATTCTTGGCAGTTTCGTCATCGTCCATTTCCCGTGCTAAAACTTTAATTCATTTTTTTTGCGATTGAAAGGTAGCGGCACAGCTTTATTCAACTTGGCTATTGTGTAAAGAGAAAATAACATAAAATTGTGTGTGTGTATTTTTGTGTGCCTTCGACATTTTCCTTATTTTCGCATAACCAGCTTTTCCCTCTGATTTCCAGAGAAAAAAATAACATCAAAGTTTTTGGCAAAATTATTATCGAGAAGAAGAAGGAAAAGGAGAGAGATTAAAGAAGGCGTCAGCAAACGATGCCTATGCATCGCCTCCTACATACATATTATGCATACATACATGCATGCACACATCCAGAGACCACACCAAACAAGAAACATGTACAAAATGCTTATAAATATCCGTTCGTTTGTATATATCCCTATCAATAATACATTCCTGTTTTCTTTCAGTTTTGAAACCCTGTTTCCTCTACAACTATCCAGGTGAGTTTGCCAATGAAACTGTATAATCTACATTTTTTCTTACACGAAAGCATCAAAATCAACGGCAGAAGTAGCAGTAGCAAAGGTAAAGTTACACCATTCCCATACCAGTATTATTTTTTTTGTCTAGAGACTTTGTGTGCGTTTATAGTCTTCTAAGAAACATAAGCACAGCAAGGAGCTGCTTCTAATAGAAACTTGTAACAAGATGGAACTCTCCTTCTCTCTCTTTCTCTCTCTCCCTTACTTACTCACATGTACATTTTTAACAAACTTTTTTCTTGGAATATGCTATCTTGTAAGAATATATATATATATTAGTATGTATATGTGTGTAAAAAGGCGGAGGAGGGAGAAAGCCAACGAGTACGGAAAACTACTGTATACTAGTCAACTTTTTTTCTTTTACTTTCTCTCCTTTTCTCGTCATTTTACCTTTCAAGTTGAAATGCACGGACAGACAGAGAAGGAGAAGCACACAGGGAGAAAAGAAAAGTGGGAACAGTAGCGTGAGAAAAAAATAAGGTTTTGATAATGTTAGGAATATAGAAACATCAAAAAAAAGAGAAAGAAAATAGTATATTCTCTAAAAGCAAGAACATACACAAAAGTTGTAAGAAAAAGTCTATCTTCTTATTTATTTAATACACAAGAGCTGCTGCTGCTGCTCGATTACTACTTTTCTCTTTTCTCTATAGTACTTATGTATATGGCTTCTGTCTTCTGCTTGCCTCAATACCTGCTTATTTGACTGGAATAGAAAAGGAAAGAGAGAGAGAGAAAGAGAGTGGGAATATGACGATGACAAGAAGATGGGGATTACATGTCATGGAGCGCACACTTCCCTCTCACACTATCAAAAGGAAATAAAAGTGTAAATCTACACAGAATTTCAAAGAAACAATTTACGCACACGTGCAACATCATAACCCTCAAGGCTTAAAAAAAATATGACAATTTTGTTGTGTGTACTTTTTATTTCTGCGTAGGTACGTTCCCCCGTTTACTTCAACAGGCAGACACGAATAGGTACACAAACTCACTCACTCGTTGTTATAAACACACAAGCTTATTTCTTTCACCTTTCATGTCATGTCTTCGTCGTCGTTGTCTGTGTGCATAATAAAATAGCATGAATAAAAAAAATTCAACTGAATTCTCTCTCTCTTTCTCTCTCTCCCATCCCATGCTGTTGGTATCATCAATACAATATTATGTACATACAAACATCCAATCTTTAAGTGTGTTTCTTTCTTTCCTTCTCCATTTAAAAACAGGATCGATCATCATATCATGCATGAAGATGAGAAAAGGTTGATGTTCAAAAGGAGTATATATATATATATAGATACATTTACATATATTAAATATGAAAGTCAATTCGCTGTCGTCGTTTGTAAGCTTTCCTTTCGATACATAATACTTTTTAGAAAATGTAGCAAAATGTGGTGGTCGTGGTAGCGCGGTAGGTAGGTAGGCAGCAAGTAGGCAGGTATAACTTTTGTTGTTCTTGTTGTTCTAGTATTAGTAGAAGGAAGATAGATACCAACGGTAACAGTTGTAGTAGTTGAAGTAGTAGCTGTATGTATATAGCAAAATAATACAACATTACTTTGGCCTCCGTATACTGTACTCAATGGTTTCTACCAAAAAGAAAAGTTCCGACATTATATTGCATTTTTGAAATACCTCTATACCTACACAATATTTATGATATCATGATTTGCGTCACTCTACCGTAACAAATTCTAATTATTATTAATATACATAATAATAATAATAATACTAATACTAGCACTAATATGCAGCCGTGATCATGATTGTTGCTATTTTTACACTAGTGGAAAGACACCAGCTGGCACTTTGGCTTTCCAGAGAAACAAACACTAAACAGAGATATTAAATGATTTAAAAGAAATTGATTCACTTTTTTCCTCTCTCACTCACTCTCTCTCCCTTCAAAAATGTGTAACAAAACTCTACATCCATCCTTCAACTTTTTTTTTCCTTCAGTTTTTAATCCCTGTCTCTTTCTCGTTTTTTCTCTGCACTCTGTCCTACACTAGCAATGTTGTGAAGGAAGGAAATATAAGAGGTAATAAAAAAGAGTTAATTTCTGTGTTCAACACCATGAAACTATGACAACAACAACAACAGCAGTAGAAGACCAAGCGAGCAAGTGTGGTGGTGATGTGGGAGAAGTAGTAGCAAGCAAGATGGAATCGCAGAATTGGGTGATGGATAGAGAGTGAAGAATCTGTGCTCAAATAAAACTTTTCCAATAAAGAGGGAAAAAAGAGAACAAGAAAACAGATTGTCCTTTTCTGCAAAATATTGGTTTGACTTAGTTCTTTTCAATATTGGAGAACGGCAGTGATGATGATGATTGTTATTGTTACTCCTTTTGCCATATTAAAAAAATAGTCTTTTTATAACAAACATTAACAGCAGTAGCAAAACGATAGACTGGTGTGTATATATATCTCTCTACATCTATATTTATTTATTATATAATATTATTGTTATTATTATTTAGTTTGTAATGACGAGTCTGTGTATACTACACGTAATGCAACGTAGTAAAAAAATTATTTGTTACTTGTAATACACTTAAATACATCATAAAAGTAGGAGAATATGAGTGTTGTTAAATCATTTGAGATTTCATTTTTTTTCATCACTTTCCTCTCAGAATAATAATAATAATAATACTGCCAACAAGCTGCAGCAGCAGCAGCCGCAGCAGTAGGAGCACTTACATACATAGGTAGATGTTGTAGTATTTATGGTTGTGAAAGAGGAATTTTGTTTTTGTCATTTCCTTTTCATTCTGTTTTTTTTCAATACTTTTTTTATTTGCTTTCCCTTCACCAGATCCCCCTGTGTATTATTTTACCTTGCAAGCTGGCAAGGTTGGGAGCTCCCGTTGCTCGTTAATTATATTTTTTCACTTCACTGGTACTAAACAACATTCTTTTTGTAGAGCTTTAATTACGTATGGTGATTGCTTGCAGCAAGCAGTAGTACCAGACATAACTTGTTTTCACGGACAAAAATAATATATATATTTATACATATATTTATATATATATATATGTGTGTATATATATATAAATATATATATTCTGGTTTATAGATTGTAAGCGTAATTATATATTTTTTACATTGACGTATTGAAAATCTTTTCAGGCGTGATAATATAACAAACTTTTTTTCCTCCACTTTAAACGTCCCTGTTTTGTGCCTTTTTCTTTTGATATTCATCATTAAAATTTTGTTGTTGTATGCACAATACTTTAGTAGTTTTATTTCTGCACGTTTTTGCAAAAGTTAGTTTTTACAGCGTTATCATCATGTTTATTATTATTAATATTATGTAACGATCAGTCACCTAGTTTAGGTAGGTCTTTTTCTCTCTCATTTATTTTATTTATTTTTTTCAAAAAAAATACTCATTTCCTTATAATTTCACGCATTTTCACGAGATAAATAGAATGTAATTCAGAATAATTTATGGAGAATTTCATCGTAGCTGAAAAGTTTCAAACAATAAATAAATAAAGTATTGGCTGCAAAGTTTTGAAAACTATTTGTTCCACTTAAATTGCAGTTGGTATAAAAATAGCCTTGATTACTAACTACAAATGTGACAAGGGAACACTGAGAACGAAATTTATTTTTATTTTTTATCATTTGAAAAAAAAGTTTCTACTATTTTTTGTCTGTCTATCTATTTATTGTCGTATCTTTTTTTTCGACAGGAAAAACATTTCACGTTTCAAAAGTTCACGTTTCCTAACACTGTTCTTGGCTAACTTTTCCTTGACATTTGTGAACATTTTTTTCAATTACTAGAAAGATAGTTATGTTTCTTGCTAGTAGTATACCAACTAAAAATAAACACAGCTTTTACTTGCTGCTGTTTCTCAACATGTTATTAATTTTTTTTAATGTTATTTTTCTTTATTTCTTTTTTGGCTGCAAATTGAATATATTATAAATATATATATTTGGAAAATGTTTTTCTACAAAATTTACATAAAAGGTAAGCAAGCAAAATGATCAATGTAGTTTTGTTACCATTTTCAGCTGGATCTCCTTTCTTAGTTGCAGCATTTCCCATATTTGAGTGTCGCCCAGCTCACTCCTGGGACGAACACACTTGTCTTACTGGATGTCACGAAAAGGGCTAAATGAAAAAAGGTGCAGATTTTGCAGAGGATGTCGTCCTCTTTCCTCTGCGGCTCTTTCTTCGCTCTTGTTTACTTGTTGACGGTCAAGTAGGCAGAGATGTAAGTTTCAAGTGGAATTGAATATATTTCTCAACTTTTTTTTATTTTCTTGTGACTTTATTTTTCTTTGCTTTCACTTCAAGTACTAAATCAGTTTACTCTGAAGATTACCAGGGATATAGCACCCTTATTTTTTCAAAAGCTGAATAAGTTGCTTTTTGACAAAAAGTGTGGCGAAAAAAAAATCCGTTGCTTACAACTTCACAAAAAATATACTTACACCCACGCACACAATAAACTACTTACACATGTATTATTATATATGTTTTCTTTTAGCTAAATGGATGAAGAACAAGGAGGAAACGCTGCCAACAAACTAAATAGCTGAATTGAAGACGGAGAATTTGATGAAATTTTAATTTTTTAAAATTTTTTTATTATTACTTACTCTCTTTTCTAATGACAAGACAGATAAGGGCATTTGTTATTCACAAAAAAATAAATCTTTTTTTACACCGTGTTCTGCCCTGGTATATAGCAGAAGTGTTTGTCTTGTAACGTTGTCAACACACACGAGATGCTCTCGGCAATGACGCTATTGTTATAAAAACCCAAAGAGACTAGATGGTTCCTTTGATATAACAATGCTGATATAACCAATATATCTAGTGATTACACACTTTTTAATGACAGTATTTTACAGCAATGCAAAGGATTTCTGTATCAGACCAAAACATAAACGTTGTGTTAAGACCAAGAGGATAATTGGTTGGACAAAAGCTTATCAATAAAAACGACACGTTATCATTATTTTTTTGTAGCTAACATATCATTGTCAACTTAATTTGCCTCCATTTGTACTTGTGACATGGGACTGTGGTTACCACAGCGGCAGTGAAATTGAGTATTCACATTAATTTTTAATGGAAATATGTAATGTCTTCAATGTCAACTAAAAAGAAATGTCAAAGGTAAAAGTTTGTACAGAAAATATGTATATTTAAAAAAAAATAATCTTAAACACAAGACGACTAGGTAGAAACTTTTTAAACTTGAAATTTTTTAAAAATATCATATGACCAAAAAAAGTTTTTTTTTGATGACAGAATCATGATAAGAACTACTAGCAAAAAAAACCATTACTGCTAGCTACTGCTCTGCTGATACAACTACAGCCGTTTATTTTGCCGCTTGTGTCTGCAGCACCAGTAGCAGCAGTGCTAGTAGTATAGTATCAAACTTTAAGCAACTGCAATATGGAGTAGTAGTAGAGTTGCTTGCAACAAGGTTGAAGGTCACTCTCATGCTTTGGAATGTGCTTACATAGACACATATGGAATATAAGAGTTTAAATGTACTAAATGCAACTTTGAAACGTTCATCATTTCCAAAATAATAGACATTTATATACAATATATATATATATATATTTAGCAACAATGCATACTAATAATAACACATTTTATTGATAGCTTTTTGGCCAACCATATAGCCATAATGAAAATGCATCAAATTTCATTTAAAAAAAAATTAATGAAGATGCGCGCAACAAATTAATATTTTTAAAATAGCTTTTCGACAAAACTAAAAAGAATATTTATACATATAATAATTATATACAGAAAAAAAACTGACCAACCCCACACAAAAACTGATGACGACGAGAATAATATTAAATGATGAAGATGAATTTGAATAACGACCAACTACACGAAATTGTCTCACTTTGTCTGTTCTTCTTTAGACGTGCACTGTACTCAAATGAAATGATTATTTTCCTTTTGTGTGTGCTTGTGTGTGTGCGTGTACGTAACAAGACTTTACGTTACTGTTGACTTTGTAAGAGATATATGAGGGAATGAATGATTGTTGTAAGTTGACTGAAAAACGAAGAGTACGTTACTTATACGAGCTTATTATTATTACTTTTAATTGTTATTGCACGCAAATAAAGATTTGACTTTTTTGACGTAGTTTTTGATTTTAGAAAATGTTGTCACTTGATCCTCTGTCTTTTTCTTTTCTTTAAAATTGAAAATAGATGGCTGATTTGTTTTATTCAATCGATTGAAAATTGACTAATAAGTAACGTTAACTTAATACTTTTTTTTAAAAAAAATGGGCTGTTGGCTCTTATGATTAGTATCACTATTTTTTGCAAGCTCACAAAACGTATAATAAGATATTTGCTGATTTTCTTTTTCTCTTTAAACAAATCGTTGCAATTTATGACAACGAGAGGTTTCTCTATATGACCAGTTACAATATAGTTAGCAGCAAAATAAATATTTTGCCGTAATCTTTCCAGAGATTCACACTCTCCACTTTTTCTGCGATACTGTTTGCTCACACAACCACTATTCCACCACCGTCATCAAATTAATCATGCGTATTCGACTGTGTTACTAATTAAAAATGTGGAAGGGAAAACCGCACGATTATTATTCACTTCTCCCTCTCGCTCTTTTTCTTGGTGACAATTGTTTTAAGTAGTCAGCAGGCAAGTCATTAGAAATTACTATTACAAGTTTCTTTTTTCTTGAATGAAATATAAGAAACACTGCATCCGGCACGGGACAACTGCAAAGTAAATTAGCAGCACTTTCGTGGTCACAAAATATTATT
>JAHZMT010004487.1:0-19382 GCA_027743785.1 Sinhomidia bicolor | reverse complement strand
GGTACTATGACGTCTCGTTGAGCCTACCCGTATTTGATAGGCTAAAATATGCATTGTCATTGAGCCTACCCAAATTTGATTGGATACTTGTTACCGTATTTTGGCAGCATGAGTATGCAGCCTCGTCCGTTCCTATAGATAAAGCTCTACGTAAACATAGCATTCTTCCATGACTATCTCATATGTACTAATTATGTTAAAATGTTTTTACTAAATGCAAAATAGTTAATTAGTTTCAAATTATCCAAATTGACGACGAATTATTTTGAAAAATAAATTGGTTGTGACCATTATTCCTTCCTTACTTCCGTTCTTCTTTCTTCTATTCACAAGAAAATGAAATCCTTCAAAAAAGCAATTTATTTTCTTGGTGAAAGACTTGCAGACAAAAGCCTTTTTTTGCATATCAACATTTCAGGTGCTTTGACGCTGAAAACTGTCCAATGGCTACATCTTGCAGACAAAAGGAAAACGAGCAGAACGGAAGCACACAGGTTGTTTGTGATGGTGATGATGTGATGCAGCAATATAATAGGAGCAGGAGCAACAAAGCCCAGAGAAACTATGAAAGAAATGCTGCTGGGAGTTAGTTCAGTCGTGGTGACTGCCATCGGCCTCCTTCCATCCAAAATACTGCTACTTACTCACGTCAAGTCAGTTAGTGCATTTGAACCTCTTCTTCATTCTCGCGTCGTAGGTAGACTGCTAGATGGATGGATGGATGAGGACAGCGAAGGTTTCTGCCAAGTTACAGTGAGGTTTGTAAAATGATTTTTGCAAAACTGATTGAACGCGTTAGAGCAAAGCAAGCACAGCAGAAAGGCTATTTCTATGAGAATGATGACGTGGAGTGTGTGTATCTAATTAGTTATTAAATAGCAAATGCAAACTACCTTGTCTGCATATTATTTTGTTTTGTGCCAAGCGAGTTAGTGATCACTGACACTAGTCGTTTTTATATTTTTTTATAAAATGAATTTAAAGCTACTTAAAATATAAATAGCAAGTGTACATAGAATTTGAATAGAAAGATTTTATTTGCTATTTAAACGGAATTATAAAATTATTATAAATTTAGGTAACCGGAAATTGGATTTCACCAGGACCAATTACTGACTTTGCATTGCAAAGAGCTTACATGTAGTTAATTAAGTAGCTAGTATGCGCGAGTGATCAAAAGTCTAGTCCTTGAAGGAGAAACTGGAAACCGTCTGAAATTCGAGCGACTCCACTGGTGCAACTAGCTGCAGAATGGCTTGCTGTTGTAACGGCCCAAAGATAGTATCGATTATTTTGCTTTCGTCGACATATCACGGGCACAGAGGCATGCGTGTTTATTGGCTGAAAAACATCAAATATTCAAAATTGACAGATTTTTTTGGGAAATAAAATAGTCATTCAGTATTTAAATGAATTAATTAACACAATCGTAGGAAATCAAGTTTCAAAAATCTGGAAACTAAAAACGTACAAAGCATTGATGTAGACGAACACATCCGGTGACACCAATCAGTCCACTGCTTGCGCAAAGCTGGTTTCCTGGTTGATAGCAGTTAACCGGAGAGTTTTGAATTTGATGTTGCTGTAAATAAAGTAGATAAATTTAAGTGTGTTCTAAATTTAGAAAAATATGCTTTAGGCGAGTTTACATTAAATTACCGGGAATCCACCGGTTCCCATTACTACTTCGCATTCGATAGTGGGGTCGTCAGTCTCCACCCCCACAAGACAAATTGGATAAATAAAGGGGTTAACGTTGAAGTCAATTGGCGTTTGCAGTTGAACGAGGCCAATGTCGAATTGCGCATCCTTGTTATTACTATAGCCTAAGGACATAGAAAATTCGCAAATTCAAACACTAAATATTCCAAATAATGAATTACCAGTATTATTTTCGCACTTGGATTCACAACAGCAGAAGACGCCAAAACTTCAACAACTCTCTGTCCGCATCCATTCAACCTTGTGTCTCCAAGCACAACTCGGACAGGATCTGTTCCACAGGCCAAAATGCAGGAAGCGGACGTGAGAACTAGGGTATTGGACACTATGGTTCCGGTGCACTGAACATTGCTGCATATGAGGTTCGCCTAGTTGACACGTAAAAAAATGACAACGACATCGTAGTATGCTCGTATAGCTTTCGTATGCGTTGATGCTTTTATTTCATATTTTCATTTACCATCCACGGAAACAAAGTTCCTCGATCCGTCTCAATGGCAAATCCACAGGCCCTCTCAGTTGAAAACATTTTCACACGACTCTCTAAACCAACCACAGACCTCTTTCCGTCGGTTCCATTTCCACTGAAGATCCAATCATGACCTTTAGCCGCTTCAGGTGTGGTTGATTCCGCATTCTGTTTCTTTTCTGTGTCGTCTGCTACAGACCTTTCTGAAATATGAACAGTTGGTGTGGACGCCTGGTGACAGTCCTGCTGCGAATGTTCTTCAGCTTCCAAAGGTGACGCAACTAGAACTAAAAGCGCTACCGCAGTTACAACAGTCGACAACACTGACATGTTTACTTTTTAAAAGAAAGAAGTCACGGGAAATGGAAGAAACTACAATTGAACTCTGACAAGCCGAATCAACAAGCTGCTTGTTCTCTGTGAGTTTCAGAGACGGACTGTTGGATTCAATGGACAACAACTAAACCAAAGCAGAAGACCATATTCAATTATGCTACTTAATAATGAATTTTTATGTACGTGCTTCGTGCGAGTATGATGTTCTTTTATAAAACATGAAAGGTTAATGACATCTTACCGTTGACAAGACAAGCACATTGTTAAGATGTGTGGTAAATAGGTAGGCATTCCATTATATGTAAATGTATTACGATTCTTCCACAACTGCCCTCATTTTCTGTTGTCTTTTTATGCAAATGTCTGTAAAGAGCACAGACTCGACAACTCCAGTAAAGTACAACCTTGAAATGAATGCAGCACCGAGTTCTCCACTTGATACATGATGATGACTGTGCCTTACAACTTGTTATACAACTGTGAATACTATTTCTAGCTTTCTTGCTAGAAAAATAACTGTCAACGACCTTACAAATTGTTCTTTTCATTTCATTTCCATGTTTATTCTTGACTTGATAACGTAGACATTTAGAGATTTGTCATCTTTTTTTAGATGTTTTTAAATTATTATATTATTATTCTTGTTTTTTTTTAAAAAAATTGCAACTTAAAATTTTTTTTCTTAACATGTAAACCGAAGAAACTAAACTCGACATTTACACACTAACCTAAAATGGGTAGCTTAAAAAAAGTATAGGAGGACACATAAAACTATTATTAATATAAAGACGATGAGGACATAATAAGAACAGAGTCTTATCTGCGATTATGTACCTTATCCATTTTTACCATTTCACATAATTACTGAATAATATTTTAACATTTATATGTTTTTATGCTATGTTCATTATTATAATAATTATGACACGCGTATACCTAAAAATGTTTATGTACACATGTAGTACTAGTTTTTGAGCTATTGATTAACTAAAGGCATTTTAAACGATGTTCTAATCGTAAGTTGACCTGTTGCTAGTTCTCTGTCGTTACATTATTTTTTATTCTTAACGTTTTCCATAATTACTTGTGTAATGATGAAGTTTAAAGCACTTATTTAATTTTATGCAGAGTTACAGTTTAATGATCACTTTTATGCAGGTATTTATCCTCCCGAAAAAAAATTCCCAACCGCCGCCGCCGGGCTTATTATTCGTTTCACTGTTCACATTTGAATTTTTGTTAATAATAATACTCGCGTTGAAGATAAGTGTTTCGCTTATGTCCTAATTTCAAATTAACATTACCGTAATAATCTAGTTGTTAGTTAATTATGTAATTATAGTCTCAGTTAAGTGCACCAAACCAGCAAGCAGTATGTATGTATTGGACAGTTGGAAAGTATTGGAGACTTGATCATTCTCTCCATTTAAAATAATTAGTTAATGTAAGTAATAATGAAACAAAAATTATACCGGCGAGATGACAAAATGTTTAAACGAAAAGAGTTTATCACCGATAATAGATCGCGAATTGCTTGCTAACTGCTTAAACCTACACATAATTATAGAAATAATCTGTGTGTTTAAAATTCACACAATGGTTGTAGTAATCAGTACATATATTATTAGTAATGATTAGTCGCCATGACGAACCAACCCATTATTAAATCATAGTTTAAACTAGAATTCTAAAAAACGACCAGAACGCTTTCCACCGATTGTCCCACTGTACTCGATAGAAGTAAACACTTTTATCAGTTTTATGACTTTTATAACTCGTTCGCAAAACTTTTCACATGTCAATTTATTATTTAAATCAATCAGTGGAAAGATTTGGGGTAGCAATGATCGGTGAACCAAACTTGGAAGGGTAGCGATCGTTCTTTGGAATATTTGTTAAATACGACTGAATGCTGGGTTGGCAAGACATTGGGGATCTACCAGTAGAATTAGTACTAGCTGGAAAATAATTAGCTAATAAAGTATTGGAGACTCACACAAAAATAGTAGTCGTGTGATCATGATCACCTCTACTCTGCCCCATACACCTTTGATATGGTATTATAATTACGCTTGCATGAACCTGAAGACTGGATAAATGCAACAAAAGTAGGTAGTTACTAGTTAAAACTATATCATTACTACTACTATAATATACTCACTGTGACAAGGCTCCCGCTTATTTCTTTTTTTTGTTTTGTTTTGTCGGATTGGACCTGTGATATCATTGTTAGGATCATTGTTTCCGATTGGGCTTTTGAGTTAAACATAATTACATACACATTAAGACATTAAATTACAGTAGACATTTCGAAGAAATACAAATGCAGCATTTTTTTGTAGTTTTACGACGGAACCTGAGTGGGTAAGATTACAATTAGTTGATTGAAATAAAAGTTACTGTTTGAAAACGTTTACAAACTAATCATCTATATGTATATATATACGAAATATTAAAATACGTGAACAATACAGACACTTATTATGCTCATCTAGCTCATCTAGTAAAGGCAACACATTTTTTTTATTAAGGACAATAGGTTATTGCGCAACGCTAAAACTATTATTGTATTAGAGATTCCTCTCAAATGAAATATTGTCCAGTATATATCCACCAGCCTAGAAAACAGGCTTTCTGCTCTCTAGTAATTGTTGAACTAGAATCAAGGCCGTAACTTAAATACTACTGAATAAATAAATAATATGATAATTTGGCTTATTTATGACGACAACTCTGAGTAAATATTTAAAGCTGTGAACTACATGCTGTCGGGATTGAAGAAGAGCGAAGTTACTGCAAAGGCTAAGAATACCACTCCACCAATCATTGTTACTGTCCGCACGGATATCTTTTGGGCAATCATTCTGCCTCCAAGCACAGCCAAACCAGTGCAACAAGAGTGACCTAGAATACCGCCAATGCAGACACCCGGCACGTCCTGTAAAATCACAAGATAGGTAGTGGTGAACATTATTATGGGATATAAATTTACAGCGCGCAGATGACCGCTAAATTTTTTAAATAAAATTGTTGTAAAGCGTGCTATTTATTGCATACCTCTCTTGCAGCCAGGATAACGGTAGCAATTTGAGAGCGATCTCCCCATTCTGCCAGGAAGGTCATAGTTAAAGCCTGAAGGTAAACACGAGAGAAGAGTGTGAAGAGAATGCGACGGAGAGGGGAGGGCAGTCTATAGCCTTGATTAACATCAGCGGCATCTTTGGACGTCTGGCTTTCAATCTGTCAAAAATATCACGATAAAGTTAACAAATGATGACTACGAAATGAATAATGATAACTTTCTAAAGAAAAAAAGTTTCAGTCATTCACATCATTGTTGTCATCATCACGACGACGAAGTGTAGCTTGGACCTCTTCCAGTTCTACAGCTCCTTCATCCGGCGACATACGATATCCATCGTATAGCATTTTTAAGCCAAAAATGGCAAATAAGGCTGTGGAAATGTAGTATGTGATCGCTTTGGGAATGATTGTTGTGGCGTAACCAAACAATGCTGTATAGATAGAAAAGAGAAATAGTGAAATGTCATGATGAATGGTAATATGTAGAGGTAATGGTAATACTTGTAGTCTACTACAAGCATTTTCAACTGAGCTCACAGGCGCAGTGTCACGAGTTTGCTTTTCGCTGTGTGACTCATGCGTGCCACCAGCACCAAGACCTCCACCAGATGCCTGCATTGGTGTTACATTCTATTGTGTACAAATTTAGTTATTGAAACAAGTCAAAACATCCTTGCCATAAATTCTGATGAGTTATTAAATTTAAACAAATTATGCAAAGCTACTTACAGTATCAAAATCCTCAAACTTCACTTTCTTATTACTAGAGTCAAAGTCATCCTCTGGCATCACATCGCCTTTCGCTGAGACCTCTGATAGACTTGCGATGATTACAAAAGTAGCTACCGTAAAGAGTACAGGGGTGTTCCAGCTCCATCTCCCTTTCCTCCGACCTCTACTGCAGACCGATGGTCCTCTTCTTTTAAAGGTGTCATCGTGAGAGGAGGATTTTTCAGAAGAAAGTGAGAGTGATGATGATGCTTCATGTAAGGCTGTTGCATCTAGCCTAACTAACTGGTTTCTAATTTCCTGTCGGCTTTCTCTTTCCGTACAATACTGACAGACCTGGCCTCTTTCCTCTACTTTCACCCCTTTGGTATCATTGACAAAAAGTTGACCACACACTTCCGAAAAATAAAATCCCCACTTTTCTTTAGCCATCATTTATCGGATTTCAAAAAAAAGTTTACTTCCTACTTATCCAAAAAAACAGACTGCGAAACTAATTACTGCATAAAAACTTGCTACTTTTAAGCCTTGTCATAGAATAAAATGGATCTTCAATTTCAATTCAAAGAAACAACAAAATTGCTTCAAGTAGCAAACACACACGACTAACTAACTAAAATAGATATCAGTATCCAGTTTATCAAAAACTGATTGCATTATTATTGTCGTTATTGTAATTGTGCTAAATAGAGAACATTTCTACACAAAAGGATTGTTGTAGCGGTAGATCATTGCTCTGCAACAGATCAAATTACTTGACAGAGTTTAACGCTTTATTTAAAAATCATAGAAAAATCTGACTAGAGTGAATGATGATCCAGTCATCAATCACACACAAGTTGAAGGCTTTCAAAAACTAAAAAAATATACAACTTTGACAATTTCTCAGTTTCACTGTAAAATTAGAAACAATTGGAAAATATTAGTGTGAAATCATATTTGGGTGACATTGTTCAGACTGAATTGGCGTGTAGGTATGTTATAAAGTTATGATTTTTTAACTCACTTGGCATACGAGCACACACTACTGCTGCAGCTGCACATCAACTTGCCATCATGGTAGTGCACTGTGTGCACCTTGCCGAAGAATTAGCTTGCTGCAAGTTGCAATTGCAAGCTCAACAGTTCATCGTTTTTAATAGGTAGTTATTCGCTTTTGTTTTACGCGTGTGACCAGCTTTAATAACAACAATTAAGTGTAACTTTGTTGCTTCTTGTTGACAGCCACTAAAATTGACAGTTTCTAATGAACAGCTGGTAGGTCGCTTGTTGTGCTGTATGTCTGTGTGTGTGTGTGTGCCTCTGCTCTGCTACTTTTCCACCTTCCTCGATTGACGGCGGACGAACGGAACTTTTGCAGGTATTTTCTTACTCTTCGTCTCCTCAACAAGTTTATTTGCTTTCTGCGGCTGCTGCTGCTGCTGCTCAGTGCTGCTCACTCTCCTCCTCTTCTTGTATGATTTTTTTCTCTGCAGTTGCACTGCACAGATGCAGACCTGAGAACGAAGGTAAAAAAAACTGACGAAGAAGAACAAGTAAAGGAGAATATGCTGAGGACAGCGAAAATAAAAATATGATTGAGGATTTTTTGAGGTTGAGATTGGGAGAGGATTTGTGTGGAGCAGGCTGCGGCTGGCAGGCAGGCAGGCAGTCACTCAGTCAGTCAGAGCGAATACAGTTGGGAGACACGAACAAGGAAGATGAGTCGGATGATGATGATGAGGATTAGGATAAGATGAAGATGAATACTTGCTCGTTTCCCTGCCAGCCTAGCACCAAAGCATCATCATAATATTATCCCCACCACCTATTATTATTAGTGCTTGCTAGCAGCGCAGCAGCAAGTCGCTAGTTTTTTGGGGCAATAAAAAGTAGTAATGATGATGATGATTTGATGTTGTAGGTTTTTTTTATCGTTTGTATCTTTTCTGCTTCTTTTTTTTACTTGTTTTTCAATCTAGTAGAGGTGAGCACAAGCTGGTGTATAGTTGCAATTTTCTACACCAAACACACTTTGAAATAAAATATATACTAGTTAGTTTCGTTGTTATGTGCCTGAATTATTTATGTGAATTGATTAACGGGATTTACACTTTTAAATATTCTTTCAGGGAAAGTTTGCACTAAATTTTTATATTTCAGTATACTTCATCATCCTAAAAATTAGCTTACAATCGAGGTAGAGTGTGAATAAAACGAAACCAGTAGAGAATTACGATCTGCATTAATTGTGCATTGGCACAGTTAGTACATAGTGGTAGAGACTACTAATTAATTAATTATTATAATTCGTGTCGAACATTATGGCGTCATATGTTTTCATTTCTCATCTCGTGTTTGTTTTGAAGTAGACTCACCTCTGCGTTTGTTTTTGAATAATACTTCATTTCGATTGTTGCAAGGACACTGAAAAAAGCCAGCAATGTAAAAAAGGACTCGGCCTTTAGTAATATAAAAATAGGTAAAAACGTATCATCATCAACAACTTCTTTCCTTTACACGTTTAATGATATAACTACACATTCAAGTTTTTTTCTCTTTCAGTTGTACTCACCTTCTACCATGTCGCAATCTCATCTTCATGATTTATACTAAAAATTACTAAATTGCATAAAAGTTGTCTTCAATTTTCGCAAAAATGCAGTATTGTAGCAAATTATGGCTATATTATCTCTTTTCACTCATGTCAATCCGTGTCATGACTGGCCAGAACTTTGCTGTCTGTCGTGTCCATTCCATCCATCCATCCATTCATGCCGATTTGTTTACTTGGCTTGTTAGCACAACTGAAAGGATGAGAGAAGTGCAAACAAGCGAGTTTAAGCACTGCTGCTGCTTGCTGGATCAATATTATAATAATGATATATAATAATGATGATTACCTACATACTTCTTCGAAAGACAACGCTTTATTATGCATTACTTTGCTTCTGCCAACGTGCCATGTGGACACATCATCACTAATCCAACAACAGCAGCAGCATAGCCACGAAATTCATGTTTTCACCAACCAAAACCACTAACCTAATCTGCCAATAAACAATATCATTGCCAATTACCACTCTGGAAAAACTGATGACGACGATTCTCACAGCTCTACGGAGAGAAATTGCAATACAAATGCTTTTCCATGATTCATGATAGGCAGCGATTAGATAGTTATGTATATCTAAACAATTTTCTTTCATCCATATGCATGATGATGATGATGATGTGATGACGATCCGTGGTCTGCGCTTCTTGCATGCTACTTCACAAAGCTGTTTTACCAAGGCAATAAAGCAATTTTTGTATATTTTTCACTTTATTTATTGTTTAAATGCCACTTTTTGGTCGCTTACATTATTAGTTTTACAATATTTCAAATTGTAAACGACATACATATTATCACAACATTTTCTTTCCTACACAATTTATTCACTTCACTGCTTCACTTAATTATAAGAATATGTTAATTAATTATACATGCAATTATTTAGCAATATGAAGATGAACATTTGGACTTTTAGAAAATAATATCGGAAAAGTTGTATAAAAAGAACTTGTACACGGCTCTGCTCATCACTAAAAAAAACGTACACATCAACCTTTCAAAGTGATATATGAAGACTAACCTCCTATATAAGAAAATTAATAAACGGAATCATGGAAATATATATCGCATTAAAAATCGAGTACAAACAAAAAACCGGTGACAGCCAGAAATATAGTAACAGCAATGCATTAATTACAATTACATTTGATTAAATCGCAATTGGCAATTACTATTTATAGGATAACTTGCGTACAACTGCAACATTTGGTCTTGTAATCCTCAACGATCGTTCAATTTACGAAACAAAGAGAAAGTAAAGTACAGCTACTGCTGTACCTTTCGCCGGTCACGGCAAATCAACTTTGGAAGCATTAACTAAAATTTTTGATGATATTCAGTAGTTGCACTCAGTAGTATTTTCTTGAAAGTTAATATAACGGACTTAGGTGTACAACACTCTCTCTGGTGACTTGCACGCATAAACTTGTATTTGAAGGTATACAATAACAATAAATACCTAATAATGTATATAAAATAATAAGTCATATATTTTCTTTGCTATTATTTGTGTTCAGTTACATGTATAATAATAATAATTAATGAATAGTTACGAACAGAAACACATACTTTTTTGCATGTCAAATTTTGTTGTTTCATATCATATTATTTAAGGACCAAATGATAAGATGAACTTACAACGACAGTATCAACAGTAAAATTCTTCTAATGGGTCAGTAAACAGTTCTCTAGTTTGTCATAAATTCTGTTTCCCCATCATCTTCATTGTCAGAGTTTCCTTCTTCCATGCCCTCGAGTAGGTGGAAGGACGCAGTACTATCCATCATGCTAAAGTTATTAATAAAGCAACGCAGTCCATCAAAGTACTCCTTTGGCACACTCATCTCGAGGAACTGCACAAGATTGTCTTCTATTCTAACCCTTCTCTCAGAAGTGATTTCAGGTTCTGCGAGCAGCAGCTGGATTACTTTCTGGGCGGATAGCGCCATGTCCAGAAGAAAAGCGCTAAATCATGATGATACAAACACGTATTATTACATATTGACAACTTTGCTGGTAAGAAAGTGGAAATTATTAGGATTTTGAAACTCCTCTCACCATTGATAAGTATTAACTGGCTTGAATTTGATCACACTTTCCATGAAGCATATGACAGCAGCTTCAGTTGCATCAACACCTCCTTGTTCAAACAACATTTTCAAGTAATTGCTCAGTATTTTGCCATGAACCTCCCATCCTACAATACGCGAGCTATTCTTCTCAAATCTTGCCAAATGTTTTTGAATCATCGCTGCTTGCGCAGGAACTCGTTTCCCGATAAGATCCAAAGAAAGTGCGGACTCTAGATATTTTGTAAACACGCCGTAGGCTTCTTCCCAACGATTCATGTTGCCCAGGTACCACATGATTTCGTCAGCTCTTCTGCGACTTCCCAACAAACTTTTCCAGCTCTTGATGGAATAAATTAAGTTTTCTTTAACTCCAAGTTCCACCACCTGGAAGTTTTCTTCTTCGTCCATCCCCTCGCCAACGTTCCTTTCCAAAAAGCGCCCACAAAATGCTTCACGTGCCAATTGTTCCCTTTCTACCTCCGCACCCTCCTCAGCTTCACACTCAGGTCCAGGCAAGTGGCTCATCACAAACTCACACCATTTCCATTTCCCCATCCCCTCGAGCATGCCCGTAAATCCCAGACAGACTCCCTTGTACAAGTCGTCTCCAGGAGAGTAGCCAATATCTTCCAGATTCCTCATCAACAACCAGTCTAGTTTGTAGTCCAAACAATCTTCAGTCCAAGTGCGAGGAGCTAGTACGATATTCATTGGGTATCCAGTACAACTGTAAAGTTTCAATAGATGCATCGCCAAGTTTGCTACACTGCTCGACTCCTTTCCAGGTAATGGGCATTCTTCATCCTTTGCAATGCGTCGCATGATCTCCTCAAATTCCCTCACAGCGCGCTCAACACTGACTGGAAGTTGAGTCCTGACTGGTCCGTGAAACCAGATGAACAGTGCAAAGTGCTGGAACCACTCAAAGGTTGTCATTCCACGAACCTTTTCTGCATCCAGCCAGCTGAGTCTTTGCACATTTCCAGATATCAGTGCAAACACGTCACTTGTATCTTTCGGCATGCCCTCAAGAACGTCTGGCTCCTCATCAAAGTTTAGCAGCAGATACGAGCAAGTTTCCAGGACCACCGACAGCCACAAATTATCCTCCTGTACAGCAGCATCACTGGCACTGTCCACTAAACCTTTCTTCAACAAGCCCAACACCGACTTGTCTGTTGCATCATATTCACTGCCAAAAAGTACCGCCGCATGCTTTCTAAGCCACTCGCCAAGCTGTTTTCGTTGCCCCAACAAAAATCCATCGTCCTCCAAAAAATCCAAGTCAACGTCTAATTCTCCGGGCCACAGAATCTGACAAAGTTCCCAAATGACTAGCTCAGCCTCCAACACATTTTTCACTTGTGCCACGTTAGAAGCTCGGATTTCATCACGGAGAGCAGCGAGATGCTCTTGGAAGAGTACACCAGTCTTGCCCAACCTGTCCTTCATTTGTCGGTCAAGCACGGCTCTGTAGGAAGCCGACAACGGTGCTATCTCCTGTTTGTCCGCATAGCTGAGCAACTGGTTAATTTTAACTTGTCCATTGAACTGTCCAGTTTTTGGAGCAGTGGACTGAGATACAGTAAGAAAATGTCCATTTGAGAGGAAACAAACACGAGAACATCCTTGAAGTTTGGGAGCAATAGTTGCACGATTTGGTCGCAGTGAGCTGAAAACGTCAGTTATTGGCTCCTTACTAAACTCAACGGGCTTTACTGGTCTGACGGTTGGTGCTGGTGTTTTTAAATTAGTTGCACCTGCACTTGGCGGAGTAACGATGGTTGTTGATGTAATTTTTGGCATTGGAAGCACTGACAGTCTTTTCTTTAATCTTTGACCATCCTCTGGAAACTCTGAATCTGCAGTCACGTGAGACATCATTGGTGGTCTTGACTTTTTTGACGGTGGTTGGCTATCTAAAATTGACATTGCGGTGGGGTCGCTCTCGCCAAACTCATCAATAGACATGACACTTTTTAACAGCTTTGATTTTTCTGTTCCACAGTCTTTCAAAATAGGTTTGTACTTGGGTAGCTTGGAAGCATGTCCCTGTTGAGGTGGAGGTGGTGGTTGAGATGACATTCGCATATTCGATGGACGGCGAATAACAAGTTCACGGTCATCCAGGTCATCATCTCCTTCGTCGTCGTCCAAATCATCGTCATCTTCATCATCCGAATCGCAGGGTGTGAGAGGATTTAGTTCCACATCTGATGCTGGTGGATGTGCCCCTTCTATCATCTGAAGTTGATGGGCCGGTGGTGGCGGTGGCGGTGGTGGAGGAGAAGGCTGTGGCATCACACTGGAGAAATGAGCTGGAAGTGACATTCTGCTCAAAGGCGCATCACCCGATGCTCCAGGCTGTGCAGTCGCCCCTGTGCCACCAGCAGCCAAACTCATACTGGCTCTCTGCTGTTGTAATTTCTGCTGTGAAATACCACCAAGTCCCTTTTGCAAAAGTGCCTGTTGGTTTGCAGAGCCTTCCTCTTCGTCTTCTTCCACATCACACGAATACTTTGAAAAATGTGGCACTCTAAATTTCCAAGTCCCATGTTCACGATTATATGAAATAAACTCCGAACCGGTACGGTTGCACGCCTTGCGCAACTTTGACTCGTAGTCCAACTTTTGAATTTCCTCAGGATTTCGAATAAGCTCATTACTTCCTTTGTCTATAGGCCAAACTCGGTCTAGTTCAATTTCTGCCGGAGCATTGAGCCCTTTGCCCAGTTCGGGTTTGCTCTTGTCATCGGGGTAAACAGTGACCTCCTTGTGACGGAAATGAACTGTGTGAGAGAATAAAAAAGATTAAAATGATTTATAAATTATATGAATGTCAAAATTGTGTCAGAACTCACAACTATTTAATTACAGGATACACTTACCTATATCATCAATATTTATGTTGGCCACATTTACAGGGATCAAATACTTAATCCGACCAAAATTATACCGACCGACTTCAAGTCCCTTCACCACACAAGTTCCATTTGAATCAACCATTCGATCAAGTTCCTCAATTGATGGTTTTAAATAGTACTGGGGTCGTGTACAAGTCACGCCACAAGCACCTGAAGTACCACCAACAACAACTGCAGAAGAAGGCGAAGCTTGATTACCACCGTTAAGAAAAGAGCCACTTCTAACTCTAACATCAACTTCGGATCCTCGCTTAGACGATAAGCCAGCAACAGCACCATTTAGACTACCGCCATTAACATATCCGTCTCCTCCTCCTCCCTCACTGCTCCCACTGTGATTCAAACTTTGATTAACGAGGATGGAGGAAGGGCCACCTCCCCCTTCATTGATAGAATCTCCGAAATCAATTGTTCGATTAGCCTCTCCATAATTTGATCCGGCGTCGGGTGACGTATAATTCAAGTCACTAGTGTTCAAGGAAGCGGAGTTTAGCGTTAGTCTATTACGACGATTCTGTGCTAGAGGTGACTGCAGGCCAGGTCTAGAGACAGGAAAGCTTCCTGCTATCGAGGCTCGTCGCGCCATTCCAATTGAACCATTTTCTCCATTTCCGGAAGATGAGGAGGGAGGAGAAATTATATCAGAGTTTCTCAAAACTAACCTTTTCACACTTGTTTTGGGGGAAAGAACGTCAATCCCAACCCCGTAGTCGTCATCTTCAAATCCATCAAAGAGTTTAAACTGGAATTTAAAAGATAGAAAAAATAACAATTATTGTGACAAGTATTTACTATAAAAGACTGTGTAAATCGACAGCAGAATATCAAAAGAATACCTTTGTGATGCTACTATTTTTTGAACTAGCCGCGTATGTCAATGTTTTAACTGCTGGAGTCATACTAATGTTGAATGAAGATGAGGCTGTGGGACCAGCACTGGTACTAGGTCTGCGTCTGGACGCCTCTCGATACTGCCTTTGAGCCAGGGGATTAGTTGGTTTGGTCATGTCGTCAAGTTTTCGGTTTGACTACAAAAAAATACAAAATACAAATTGTAAATCCAGAAGCAAATCGTCAATAGATAGTCACTGTATAATTTTGTATTTAGAACTTACGATCAAATTATAGAATAGTTGATTATCTTTGAATGGTGTGGTAGCAAAAGATATAGCGCCTTGAGCAAGCTGTTGTTGTTGCTGCTGCTGCATCTGCTGTTGGGGTTGCAAGTTGAGTCCTCCTGCAGTTCCAAAGCCAGTTCCCAAAGTGTTTGTGTTCCCAGAACCAAATAGCGAGAGACCAGTTCCGGTACCTCCAGTGTTGGTGTTATTGGTACCGCTGGAGAAAAACCCTGTACCAAAAGTTGTACCAGTAGTGCCAGTTTGAGGCTGCTGCTGAGCATTACTACCCAGTGAGAAGGATAAGGGAGCACCGAAGGTAGTTGCAGCTCCAGTTGTCCCCGTGTTACTTCCAAATGCTGGCGCAGTTCCAGTTCCAAAATTAACGGCGGGCGTAGAGACTGGATTTGCAAAGCTGAACGTAGAAGTGCTACTGGTGTTTCCTGCAAACAGAGAAAATAACAATTAGCATTGCTGCTGGTAGAACTATGAAAGATATTGAAATGGATATTACTCACCAAATGTTGGCTGACTTGTTTGCTGTGCGGTTGAACTAAATGGAGTGGAAAAGGTAAATGGTTTGGCCTGTTGCTGTGTGTTAGTGGAAAACAAGCTGTTACTTCCCGTTCCAAAAGTGGTAGCTGCAGACACTGTTCCAAAAGTAGCTCCAGCACCGCCTCCAAACAAAGGTTTGTTTAAAGCAGTATTTGTAGCAGTACTTCCAAACCCTCCACCAAATGTTGGTGCACTAGATGCAGGTGTTGTTAAAGGCTTCTGACCAAACAAACCCAGTCCTTGCTGCTGCTGCTGTTGAGGCTGCGTGGCAAATGAGAACGCAGAGGTGGCACCCAATCCCGTGTTTGATGTTGCTGGATTATTGTTATTTTGTCCAAAGATGCTAGTCTGCGGTTGGCTGGTGGGATTGTTAAATGAAAATCCAAGAGTTGAACCTCCGCCAAATCCAGTTGCAGTTGAGGTGGCAGTATTTCCAAAGAAACCCCCTGGCTTGGGTTGATTTAAAGAACTGAACAGCCCTCCTCCAGTCGTTGGAGCTGCTTGACCAAAAGCAGAAGCTTGTCCAAACGTACTAGTACCCGGAGTTGCGGTAGCAGCTCCTCCAATTCCAGAAAAGAGACCAGTACCAGGTTGGGTTTGAGGAGCGGCTGCACCTCCAGCTACAAACATGCTATTGGAGGGACCCTTTCTATTAAGTTGGTAATCCTCAAGACGGAGTTCCTCTAAAGATTTATTCTCGTACTCCTTCATACACGTGATGCATTGATGACGAGTATTGATCTGAGAGGCTGCCCCATTTTTCATCATTGTATCTGTTCCAGTAATTGCATTGAACGGGATAGATGTACCTGCTACTTGTGCTAAAAAACAAAAAAGAAATCACATTTTAATTAGACTAAGGAATCAGAAGAAAGCATGCAAGCTAATTTAGAGTCTATTCAATTTATTCATTTACTCTGAGCTGAGAACGGACTAATGGTGCTCGCTGTGGAACTGAAGATGCCAGTTGTTGGTCTGGCCTGCTGACCAAAAACACTTGACGCATTTGGCTGAGCTCCAAATGCTCCGGCAGAGGCTGAAGCTGCACCAGCACCGAACGCAGGTAATGTCGTTTGTTGAGCACCAAACGCAGTAGCTCCACCTCCAAACAAACTGGACGTTGGCTGTTGTTGAGCTGGCTGCCCAAATACACTTGCTCCAGTGTTGGCTGCGGCACCAAAACCACCCGTTCCTACATAGTGAAGTTATATAACGTTCCGTTATTGGTTTACGCGGGTGAGAACTTATTATACACAATTAATTACTAATCAATTACATCTACCTATCATTTAGCAAAATACCACTCCACACACATAAATGGTCATTAGCAAATAAATACTAAAGTTTGCTAGACAATGTACAAACTAACTGCAAGTAGGAAAATAAATAGGCTACAATAAACACTGTAATTACTAAACCACTAGATAAATCTCCCGCATTATAAACTTACCAAAAGTGGAGGGCGTATTTCCAAAACCACTGCTTCCAAACATGTTGACGTTGTTGCTCAGGATGACGATGGCCCACCAACTAATAAAAATTTAACCTTTGAGTACTCAACTCCAGTCCAAACCTTCACAAAAAGCAAATTAAATGAGCTCCGTCGTCTCCTCGCCTAAACACCCTTCGCCCAACTCACTTCATCAACGAAAAGAGAAGACTACCTTCTAATTGTAAAAGTAGCACTGCAACTGGCGTTATTTTTTTTTCTTAAAAAAAAGTACTTCTCCAATCTTTCAGGTTGTCCTTCCTGACAAACAGTAGCTCATTTTTATTGCTAAATTACAAACAGTAATCTTGACAACATCCAAAATAAATGTCTGGAATGGTGTCGTTGTCCTCTTTAATCAACAAACAAAGTAGTACTGAATGAATGACGACAGTGCAGCTCTGTGTTTGTTTTTGTTGTTATTATTGTCAGTTAGCCTATTTCCTTAAATACTTTATTTCTATTCACATCGGGTACGTTATGGAACAATTGTCGCTCTGCTAACGTTACCTTTCACAATGACTAAAATAATAGTAGTAATCTAGTAATAATAGATAAGATTGAATAACGACAAAATAGTTACATAAAATACTTGAAATTTAATTCTAGAACGTATTCACAAGACACACACACACACTTCTCCTAGTGCTAGTGCTACTATATTATTTATGTTGGACAATGGAATGCATGTCTCACATTGAGTTTTAAGTTTGAGTTGCACCACCACCGCATCACCACCAACAAGAGAAGTATCTTCACATGCATACCTGACCAGCATCTGCAGGATACGACGCATTGGGAATGGTCGTACTCCGTGAAATGGGAGCGAAAAAGTGACTATGCACGCGCAACACACACACACAACGTAACAAAATGAGTACACAGCAGACGTAACGTACTGCTGAAGGAACGTTCTCAAAACCTAGTCATCAGTCAGCAAACGTAAGTTACTTAATCAAACTTCAAACTGAACCTCTGCTATTTGGCTAGACGTGACGTATGAACTCCCAAATGGTTCGGCAATATTAAACCGCGGTAAATACAAAGCTGGCTAACGCTAAAGACCTACAAACTAAGGTAACGCTAATTTGTTAAAAACCAAGCTAATGTCAATCTTCTACAAACATGCTATGATATGATAGTTTGTTGCTAGTTTACCTACAGGGTCAGCCGTGGGGAAATTTTAAACATTTGATTATCAGAAACCTTTAATATTTAACGGTAACTAAAACTACTACTACTCTTATGAATAATGTCTTGAATAAACTTTATATTTTCAAAGTAAATGCATTAAATCATTATATCGAAAGCTAATCGATACTTATCTTAAACTTATCGATAAGCTCTAGACAAGCTTTCGATAAGCTAAAACAAGCTTTTGATAAGCTCAAGACATGCTTTTGATAAGCTCAAGACATGCTTTTGATAAGCTCAAGATATGCTTTTGATAAGCTCAAGACATGTTTTTGATAAGCTCAAAACAAGCTTTCGAAAAGCACTAGACATGCTTTTGATAAGCTCAAGACATGCTTTTGATAAGCTCAAGACATGCTTTTGATAAGCTCAAAAGATATGCTTTCGATAAGCTCAAGATATGTTTTCGATAAACTCAAGACATGCTTTTGATAAGCTCAAGCTATGCTTTCGATAAGCTCACGATATGCTTTCGATAAGCTCGAAATATGCTTTCGATAAGCTCAAGATATGCTTTCGATAAGCTAAGCAATAGATACGTTTTCGATAAGTTCGAGATATAACGTACAATGTATAATAGATTTAACATTTAATGTATAAGTCTTAGCGTAGAGAAGAATAGTAGTTTGAGTTACTGTTCAAAATTAACTGTCTCTAGTGGAATTTTTGCAAAAGCCTACACTGTTAAGTGTTAATACATATTAAAATACTGACACAGACAACTTTCCTTTTCCTGGTCATTGGTGAAGACTGAACTAAGGAATTACATTTTCTTTTTCTCATGATGACTTTCCTTTAAAAATATCAAAAGAAAAACTGCTTATTTATGACATTATGGTGAGAAAACATACGTAAGTAATAAAAGACTGCTAAACTAAGACCTGAGTTTTGTTGATTCAGTCCAGGGTTGTATAGATTACAGAATTTTTTTAAAAAATTACAAATTACAGATTGCAAACAAACATTTTTCTTTTGCGGATTACAGATTACAAATAAATATTTTTCATTGTGTAGATTACAAATTACAGATTACGAAAAAATATTTCTTATTTGCGGATTACGGATTGCAGATTACAAATAAAATTCTCATTAGTAGATTA
>JAHZMT010004486.1:0-10554 GCA_027743785.1 Sinhomidia bicolor | reverse complement strand
CTAAATGTCATGTTTATAAATTTAAAAGTTTTTTAAACTATTAATTTTTAACAGTTAGTAGTGGATAACTGGTTGGAAATATTCCATGAGAAGGTTTCACCTGTACTTTTGAAACCAGAAAGCGCTGCTTCTTTATTTTCTTGTGACGATGAGGGACACTACAAAAGAGAACCCATTGCAATTATAGGAATGAGCTGTCGATATCCAGGCGCTAACACACTAGAAGAGTTCTGGAACATCCTGTATCAGGGCGACGAAGGAATTCGGGGACCACCCAAATTTCGCTGGATAAAAGAGCACACTCTTCATGTCACGAAGGAACAACTGAATACAAACGCGGGTTTCCTATCAACGACAGTGGATGAGTTTGATGCAAAATTTTTCGGTATTAGTCCAAAGGAGGCGACTTTCATCGATCCACAGGTGAGACTTCTTCATGAGGTTTTGTGGGAGTCATTGGAGGACAGTGGAATCGACCCACTCAGCCTTTACGCGACACATACAGGAATATTTACAGGAAGCTGGACCAACGATTACAGAGACATTGCAGCGACATCCGCTGAAAAAGACTTTTTTAGAACGTATATGGGCAACAGTATTGGTGCCGCAGCTGCAAGACTGTCCTTCCTTCTGGGATTGACTGGTCCATGCATTGCAACAGAAAGCGGGTGCTCATCCTCCATAACGGCTGTGGATTTGGCTGTGAAAAGTTTAAGAAGTGGCGAGTCAAATTTGGCAATTGCAGGTGGCGTAAATCTTCTTCTTCACCCATTCACCAGTGACTTAATGGACTTCATCATTGCGCCCAACGGACGCTGCAAAACATTTGATGCTAATGCAGATGGGTACGTAGTTTCTGTTAACACTTGCCACCACACAGAAATTTCATGGTTAATTAATTATTTACTTGTAGATTTGGGCGAGCTAGTCTGGGAACTCCTACCGCTCATTGTGAAGCGCTGGCCATGCAATTGGCTCTACGGGATGCAAATGTTCATCCACAGCAAGTTAGCTTTGTGGAAGCGCATGCAACTGGGACCGCTGTTGGAGACCCTTTAGAGGTAGCTGCAATCTCAAAGGCATATTCCACTCCATTGCGAAAAACTCCGTTGATGTTAGGATCAGTAAAAACAAATGTTGGGCATACTGAGTCATGTTCCGGAATAACAGGCATCATGAAGACAATTTTGGCTATGCATCACGAAATCATTCCAAAACACCGGAACCTGGAGTCTCTCAATCCAGAAATCTTTTTAGACTACATTCCTGCAATAATACCCTTAGAACCTGTCGTGTGGCCAAAGGTGAAAGGTCAACCAAGAATAGCTGGAGTGAGCTCTTTTGGAATAACAGGCACGGACGGACATGTTATCATTCAAGAAGCCCCGGAGTACGCTCTTCCAAAATTTAACCTTCAACTCGAGAGACCTGCCCACATTCTCAAGATTTCCGCAAAGACTCCAGAGGCCCTTGACGAATTGATAAGTCGATACGAAACCCTGTTTTCCGATAAGGTCCGAATTGAAAGTGATTCTGAAAATACATTCGCTGATGCTGCGTATACTGCAAATGTAGGAAGAGCAACCTTTACACATCGTGCCTTCATTGTCGCCCAAAATTATAAACAAGCAGTCAAAATAATAACCGAAAAAACTTACCTGCAAGCAGAAGTAAAGAGAGGGGAAACCCGCCAAATCTGCTTCCTTTTCACAGGACAAGGTTCTCAATATCATGGCATGGCCAAGACGCTGTATGAGACTAGTCCCATTTTTCGTGTTCACTTTGACACTTGTGACAAGACACTGAGAGAGATGTACAATCTGTCTATTCGAGAGGTGTTGTGGGAGTCAGACTCATCCCCAAAAACGCACAGCAGAACTATTTACAGCCAAACCTCCATATTTTGTGTGGAGTACTGTCTTTTGAAACTGTGGCAAAGTTGGGGTGTGCAACCCGACTATGTTTTGGGCCATAGCCTTGGCGAATTTTGTGCTGCCGTCGCTGCAGAAATCCTCGACTTTAAAGACGCACTAAAGCTGGTCGCCGAGCGGAGCTATTTGATTGACAGTCTTCCTCAAGGAAGCATGCTCGCGATAAAAGCCAGTAAACAAGAAGTAAAGAAACTGCTGAAATCTGCAAAAATAGACTTGGATCTTGCTGCGGAGAACAATCCCGAACAAACTGTGGTGGCAGGAAACACTGAAAAGGTACAAGAATTTCTTGCTTATATTGATAGACAAGGAGTGAAAACTACCATCTTGGAGGCTACTCACGCTTTCCACTCGAGACACATGGATACTATACTCGAAAAGTACAAAGAAATTGCAGAGACCATCAACTACAAGCAAGGAAGTGTGAACATTCAGTATATTTCAGGAACGGAGGGAAAAATAATTTCAGGGCACTCAGAACTCAGCGCAGACTACTGGGTTCGTCATGCAAGAGAAAAAGTGTCTTTCACTGACGCTTGTGCTGTCCTCCGAAATACGGGCTGCCAAGACTGTCTTGAAATTGGAGCTCAACCGATTCTCTCCGCTTTTGTTATGATGAACAGTGAAGATGTGCGGGTAAACTGCTTTCCTTCTCTCCGCCGAGGAACAAAAGACTGGGACACAATACTGACCTCTCTCGGAAAGCTCTTTTTACTCGGCCACAAGATCGACTGGAAAGGCTACGATGAATCCTATGTTCGCAATAAAGTGTCCCTCCCTTTAAACCCATTTCAGAAAAAGTCGTGTTGGCTCGAACTCGCAAACACTAACGTCGCCATGATTCATCCTCTCTTAGGCTACCCACTTAACAACGCTTCGACGCTGAACATTTTTCAAAACGATTTGAATGCAAAGTCGCTGCCCTATATCAAGGACCATTGCATTGGAGAGCGAATCATTTTTCCAGGAGCTGGTTATACAGAAATGTGCTTAACTGCCGGCTATTGCGTCGCCAATGGTCTTACAGAAACTTTTGAATTACCTGGAAGGGCAATGAGGCTGGAAAATGTAAGGATTACGGCACCACTTGAGTTGAAAGCAGGGAAAATCTGCCGTTTTCAAACAATTGTTGATTTACCTGAAGCAGGAAAAAGTGAAGAGGAGCAGCAACCGAACAATCAAGGCTTTCACGTAAAAGTCTTCCACCAAAACACCTTAAATGAGGAATCAGACAAATGGGTGCTTCATGCATCCGCTAATTTCATTCCAGTTGCCTCCAGCAGGGAAGCACTAAAGAAGTGGAACCCACGTCGCATTTCTGATATCATGTCTCAGAACAAATCGAAGTCTGCAAAAGAATTTTACAAGCGAGTTGACCAAACTGGACTGAGATTTGGTGAGTCTTTTCGGTCAATCACCAGAGTTTGGACCGAGGAGCGACAAGGCTCAGCATCTGGTATAACTGACTGCGTAACCGAAATGACGATTCCTTCCGATTCCAATAAATATGTTCTCCATCCTCTCATTATTGATGCAGCATTTCAGTCTAGTATTCTGAAAACACAAATTGGGGAGTTGGCAAAATTAACCGTTCCTGTTAGCATAGGTCAGCTCACAGTATTCTCGGGAGTTGAGCTCTGCGAAGGTAATAGTGACTCGTTATACCTGTATGCATGGTCGGCGGAAAATGAAAAGCAAGGTGTTTACGTCAGCACAAGTGATTATACTCCCATCGCTCTCATTGAAGATGTTGAATTGGTACATACAACTGCGAAAACGATTGAGTCTATTCTTGAACAGCAATCCAGCAGCATTCCTGACGCGTGGGAAGAAGTGTGGAAAGTCATACCCTCTCCTTTTACCTCAGCAATACAAGCTGCAGATCTGACCTCAGTCTTTGCTAGTCTTGAGGAGCATGTACGTCCTTGGATGACCATGACGGAGAAAGACTTGGAGCTGCAATTGAAAACCAAGAGACTGTTGTACTTGTACATTTTGAATGCCTTTTATGAACTTGGTTGGGTTCCATATTTAGGGGAACATGTTACATTGGATTTATTTTGCTTACTACTCGGTATTAAAACAGATTTCCAGAAATTAGTACGTTTCTACTTTACTGTTTTTGTAGAAGAAACATTGTTTTCAAAAAATGACAATCAGCATGAATCATGGACTGTTACCAACATGAGCGGTATCTCGCCTGAGGAAATAAAAATGGAAACGGACGTGTTGTTCTACTCACTAAAAAGCAGTAAAGTCGTTAAAGTATATGAAAAGCTGTCAAGAAATCTTTCCAAAATCTTGACGGGAGAAATGTCTGCTTTGTCACTACTTTTTCCATCGGATGAAGAAGGGCAGCAGTACTCGGCTGAACAAATGTATCTAAATTATCCAGAAAGAGGCAACATGACCAAAATATTTTCTGTTGTGGTTCCCAAAATTGTACGGGAGAGTCGCAAATACAACCAGCATAATCCTGGAAAGATTTACAGAGTTTTAGAGGCGGGTTCGGGTACTGGTTCCTTAACTGAAGGTATGCTGAATGAGTTAAAGCAGATATGGGGCGACAATTTCGAATACTACTTTACAGACATATCTCAAAGTTTCTTAGTAAAAGCGGAAAAAAGGTTTGATATGTTCAAGCAGAATATCAAATACACTCTTTTCAACATTGAGCAAGCTCCACTAAGCCAGGGAATTCCACTCAACTACTTTGACGCAGTCGTTGCCCAAGACGTAATTCACGCTACAAAAAACTTGAAAGAGTCCTTGGTACATTTAAGACAGGTACTGCGCCCTGGAGGAGTGCTTTCATTTACTGACACGGTTGCAGTCTCAAGAGACATCACTTTTTTGTTTGGACTGCTGGAGGGATACTGGCGCTTTGAAGATTTTGAATGGAGACAACATCACTGCTGCGTTGAAATCGACGTTTGGATGGAGGTGATGAAGCAGTCTGGATTTGAATCTGTGCAATCATTCAAGATTACTTCTGGCCACTTGGGGAATATCGTTGCAATAGCCTCACCGGAGGTTCAAGTAAGCAGTCTCAGACTGCCATTATCGTATGATGATAAAACTCGATCAAAACTGGAGAATATGTTTGAGTGGATTCTATTCCTGGAGGAAAGCAACATAAGGACTTTATCTGAAGTTGCAAACATGCTGGATGCAAATCGGAAAAGAGTGACGATAATACTGAAAAACAAGAACGTTCTGGAAGATAGTCTGAAAGGTCTGTTTAACAACACTGTCAAATTGGAGCCCCAAGCTGTCCAAGTAGATGAGAATTGGTTCCTGATGGGTTCCGGTCACGAAAACAAGCTAGAAGGCGTTATTTATGCGTGGGGAATGGACATGAATGAACGTGATCAAAGCAATGTGGCCCTCCCATTTTTACACATTGCCAAAACATTAGTTTGTATAAGTAAACCCCCGCTGTTATTCGTTTTGACGCAAGGAGTTCATGCTATTAATGATGGTATAAGCTGCCATCCCTCTGCGGCAACTTTATTTGGAATGACGAAATCTCTAAAGAACGAAACTCCCAATCTTTTTGTAAGGTATGTTGACTTTGAACAGCGGTCTTTAAGTTATGACGTTGTTAATCAAGTGCTTTATGAGTTGGCTATGTGCAAAGAGTCCAAAGAGAAGAACCGTGTCCAAGTCGCTTACCGGAATAATGTACGCTATGAGCCAAGACTGTGCAAAATTTCACTACATGCACAAAGTAATGAGCTAAAACTTCCACCAAGCACTGACAGATATCATTTGGTTTTACCAAGTACACGGGTAATACAAGATCTGAAATACGGGGAGCTCGACAAAGAGAATGTAGAGAAGAATGACGTGGAAGTTGAGGTAAAGGCATACGCTCTGAACTTTCGGGATATTTTCTCTATTCTCAAACCCAGTGCTCAGTTTGAGCAGCTGAACCAAGTGGGAGTGGATTTTGGAGGGACTGTCACAAAAGTGGGAAACTCGAGCTGGCTAACAGTTGGAGATCGTGTATTCGGAATAAATTTTAAAGAAAATCAGCTATCTAGTCATGTTGTAGTAGATTCACGATTTGTTCTGCGAATTCCTGATCAAATGACTTTCTGTGAGGCTGCGACACTTCCAACAGTTTTCCACACTGCTTATTACGGTTTGATAACTACTGCCAAACTGAAGAAGGGTGAGACGGTTCTAATTCACACGGGAGCAGGAGGTGTGGGTTTGGCTGCTATTCAAGTTGCAAGTCATGTAGGAGCCAATATCATTACAACTGCAGGCAATTCAAGGAAGAGAGCGTATCTTAGATCACTGGGCATTGAGCATGTGTTCCATTCCAGAAATACGTCATTTGAAAAAAACATTCTCAAGGTTACCAATGGCAAAGGAGTAGATGTTGTTCTTAACTCCATCACAGGGCCTGGAATAAAAGAGGCGACATTAAATGCGAGTTCACAAAATGCTCGTTTTGTAGAGATGAGTAAACTCTCCGTCTGGAGCACAGAAGAAGTCAAAGTTATGCGCCCTGACGTTGACTATCAAATTATTGATTTGAGTGCGTTAAAAGAAAAAACGCTTATGATGCTGTTCGATGTCCTACGGGACGTTCTTAGTAATGGACAATTGAAGTTCATTCCATACGTTAAATTTGATGCCCTAAACATTCGACAGGCTTTTCAGTACTTCCAAAAGGCAAAGCATATCGGGAAAGTGGTGTGTTCAATGCCGCATGTGGTAAAAGAAGAAGGTCAATTTAAGGTGAAGACGCCTCTTTTCAACAGAGAAAGTACCTATGTGATAACAGGCGGAATGGGAGGAATTGGGTTTGAGGTTTGCAAGTGGATGCTAGTGCTTGGTGCTACAGACATTGTACTCACGGGAAGAAGTCCTCCAAACTCGGAAGTACAAGAGCAAGTCGCGATTTTGAACAAAAAGGGATTTAACGTTGCGATGAGGTTGGGGGACGTTGGAAACTATGACCAATGCAAAATGATCATCAGTGAGATTGCGAAAGCACTGAAACCACTTCGTGGAGTAATGCACTGTGCTGGCGTTCTCTCCGACAAAATTTACGCGAACCAGACATGGGACGACTTCCAAACAACTTTTAATCCTAAGGTAACGGGCACTTGGAACCTTCACAAGTTGACCATGGACCTTCCTCTAGAACATTTTGTTTTGTATTCTTCTGCCTCGGCTTTGCTGGGTCTACCAGGTCAGGCCAATCACGCTGCTGCCAACTGTTTCGAGGACTCGTTTATTCACTATCGGCATTCTTTGGGTCTTAAAGGCTCCACAGTCAATTGGGGGCATTGGGTCCAGGTGGGCTGTGCCAAAGATAGTAGTATATCTGGGGTGCTTCCTGTTAGCGTCAAGCGAATGCTAAACGGGCTGGAAATGGCAATGAAAACCCAAAAGATACAAATTAGTTTTTGCGAGTTTGATTCCTTCAGCAATTTATCTATTTTGTGTCCCATGACTAAATTCTATTTAGACGAAAAGGTAAGGACCCAGAACGCTTCTGCGAAAAGTAATAATCTTGTCAGTTTCAAGTCGGACTCATTTTGGAAGGAAATGGATGCGGTTGCTACAAGGACGGAGAAGATGGTTGTGGTAATAGCTTACATTAAAGCCATTTTAAGAAATGCACTTCTTATAGAACAGGATGAACCTATCAAAGATAATGCCAACCTTCAAGAACTTGGAGTGGATTCACTAATGATGCTCGAATTAAGGAACAGCATTCAAAGTCTGCTGGGGTCCAGACTAACTATTAACATTAATCTCATGAAGGATTGCAACACAATACTACTTATTGCAAATGCACTAGTAGATAGACTGTTGGAGGAGAAAGATGAAGACGATGGCGTGTCCGGTGAACCACTGTCGTCACAAAAGCTACTTGAACTTTTATCCACAGACAGCGTCCTCCCCGAATACATTCATCCTGAATCCGCTTTGGTGACAAAAGCTTCAGAAATCAGGACCGTATTTGTTACCGGTGTCACTGGAAAACTTGCTCCGTATCTCATTTCTCAGTTGTGTCAGCATCATAACTCTGTTGAGAAAATTGTGTGCCTTGTTAGAGGAAAATCAGAGGATGACAAAATTGCAACAGAAAAATTAAAAGCTATCCTGAGCTCAATGCATCTTTCTTCTGTGGTGGACATGAGTAAAATTGAGTGTGTTGTTGGGGACGTTGCAATTGAGAATCTTAACCTTTCTCAGGTCAAGTACAACGAACTATGCAGAAGTGTGGACGCTGTAATTCATTGTGCTGTAAAGAGTCATTACTCAGAACACTACAAGTCCTCTGTAAATCGAAATAGTAAAGACATTAGAAGTGTTAACGTGATCGGTACATTGAACGTATTGAAATTCGCCAGCAAATTGAAACCCAAGCATGTCTTCTATCCGTCCACTCTCGTGTCTGGAATTTGGTTGGGTCGGGAGGAAGGCATCATGTCGGATGAGTGGCCAGAGTTTGATGATTCGATGAAATCATTAGTTACAGTAAGTCCCCCTGGTCTGACAGTCTCCAAGTTTGTCTGCGAACTCCTTCTCAAGCAAGCAAACGAGAGAGGAATTCCATGTAAAGTATTCCGGCTCCCGTGGATCGCTGGAGCGAGCAAAACTGGACAATTGAGTTACCTGAACAACCTTTACATTCTCAGATTCTTGGGCTTTCTCAAGGTCAACGCAATGCCGTGTTTGGTTATCCCAGCCAATTTCATTCCTGTCGACATATGCGCGGAGCTCTCATTGAAATTATTTCTGAGTGACGAGACACCCTTCGAGATATTTAATTTGGGACATCCGCAGCCGCAGAATGAGCAAGAGTTTGCGCAGTTGGCCAAGGAGGAATTTGGAAGAAACCTGGAGATTTTGGAATGGCCAGAATTCACAAAACTCCTTAAAAACAACGACACTCACAAAGACTACTTTACAGACCTCTTCACAGACCAGCAGGTATTGAACATGTACTTGGCAGAGGGTACTGGTATCATGGGTATGTCCTGTCATATGACACTTACTTTAAAAATCCAAAAGTGTCCAAATTTATCCCCAACTATGAACAAATTATTCCGCCCTCGATGGATATTCTCCGAATGGATTTGCGATATCTCAAGGCTATTGGACTCTTAGACAAGATTGACATTTAAAGTTTAAGCATGTTTATGTGTGCAGACAGAAATTAAATTGCATTGGCAAACGTTAAATATCAACACTTTAGCCTTTAGGTACCAATTAATAAAAAGCAAGTCAGTTGCTCTTAAAAGTAATATACGTATATATATAGGTCAACATATTTGTAACACCATAAGTTATGTGACAAAGCACTACTTTACTGATCTTTACCGTTGGTGTTTAATTAAAAATTTTAAGTAATCAACATAATAACCGAAATCGTAATCATATTTGATGTTAACTTGTATTTGTGCAGAATTGAGTGAATATTCTGTGTGAATTCTTTTTATAACTAAATTAAAAGCTCAAATATGCACTACTATTTTAAACACTAGTTTCGCTTGAGAAACAGTGCAAAAACTATATCTGAGGACTGACAAAACAAGCATTATTACTTTACTGGTGTCTAATATGAGAAATAATGGGAAAATAACAAGAAACAAGATTTCTCACCTGTGCACTTGCGAACCCCATTATCATTTTTTACGTTATCTTTTATAGCAAACATCCCATAATAAGCTTACTACTTTGTAGAGTAGTATTACTATTTACACCACAAACAGATAAAAAACACTCTATTTCGTATAGGTTTCAAGACCTTTTCTGCCTGTTAATAAATTGAAAAAATATCATGTTGAATAGTATTCATATAACGATGTGAACAATAAATGTATGTATGTACAATAGATACATTTGGTTATATTATCGTCTCGTTCTACGTGTAATGTAAACTGGTTCTACAGCAAAATGCATGAAAAAAAGTTGTCTACAGGACATTGTTTAAATTAAATTAAAAGTATGGTTGGCAGGGTTATGTAGTACAGTAACTCATGAATGTTATGTACATCACCAGTAATGGACTACCGGTGTACTGATGACAAATATGTATTATTGAGATCTTCTGAATTTTTTGTTATTTAAGTTCGTCATAATTGTCATATCAAAAATATTGCTTTGTAAATACACGACTAGTTGTTTATCCATCTGCTGTAGCGGCAGCCTACACACATGAACTTACCAAGATCTAACGTTGTCCTAGTTTCCTAGTCGGCGCTTTTCTTTTTTAGGGCAGCTAAACAAATGCTGTAGAAAAGCAATTTCCAATATTAATTATCATCAGCTTAACATAACTAATATAATGACAGTTTTAAAAACTTTCGTGTGAGACACGGTGTAAGTCGGCCGTTTCTACGGTTGTAGTTGATAACAATTTCAGCAGTTGTTTCATTGTTGCCGTTGTCACACTGAACTGTTCAAAAGTACATCACAAGAATCGCATTATGCATTGTTTTTTTTCTTTTCAAACTTTTAATTGGCCCATCTTTGCTAATAATAATATTGAAGTAGTGTTTTAACGATTTTCGAGGAAAATATTTTATTACTTGTCAAGCTTTCGACAACAACTGCTGTCTTCTTCAGGACAACTGAATTTCAACAATAA
>JAHZMT010004485.1:0-12325 GCA_027743785.1 Sinhomidia bicolor | reverse complement strand
GATTGGATTTGTGCGATTTGTGGATTAGATTTTAAGTACGCGACGACTCTTTCAAGCCACATGCAACAGTTTCATTCAACAAATGATAAAAGTAATTCAGGAGCAGAGGAAAGTTCAGCGAAAGAAGATGAATGCCAATATAAGTGCAAATATTGTGATGTCAAGTCACCATTTAAAGTGGTCATCATGAGGCACATGAAAACTCATAAAGCCGAAATGGGCCATGGGTGTAATCTTTGTGGAAAATTTTACACGACTGATCAAGGGCTCAAAAGACATTTAAAAATTAATCATCCAACTGATGAGAGCTCACGAGCCAAATGTTCCTATTGTTTGAAAGAGTTTCCACACCTGCAGTACATGAAAATGCATCAGCTCCGACATTGCAAAATGAAGCCAGCCGAAAGTATGCCAGAGACAACTTAATTATTTAATACATTAATGGGTTATTTTAGTCATGTATGTGTAATATGCAAATTACACGCAATACGAACGATTTTTTCAAGTATCCAATGTATTTTCAGCTTTAAAGATTTCGGATGGTAGGTTCGGTAGCTAGGAACTCATTTGCGGTTGATTCAATATAAATATTACATATTGTGACCATCGAGTGCTATATAGGATCTTTACCTACTTCAAAATTCTTTTCAGTAAAGTTAGTCTCTAACATGGAACGTATACCGTGATAATATTGGATGGGCATTCCTGAGGAGTTCTTTAAATCTGGCAGTTGAAGTTGTTAGATTAAAAGTTAAAATACCCAGTAGTACTTAGTGGTGATTTCGATGTCCCTGTAGCTGTGTTTTTTTGCCAATAAAATAAAGGTTCTTGTTTCTGACTAAACATACCAAAAAAGTATTCGATTTTTTTCTTGTGCATAATCTAGTATATTTTCTATTTTTATCATATGCAACGGCAACAATGCAACTATGCAAGTCTGGGAAATTTATATTAATGATAAAGAAGATTGATGGACAAAGTGCAGAAGAAATCTTGTGCTGTTGTTGGATAAATAAACATTCCACATATATGTAAATTTGTTACTACTGACTGACATACCTATTCCTTTTTTGTGTTTAGTCGAAAGTCGAAAATGATTAGATTGTAATTTTTGCTTTTACATTGCACATTATTTTTTTGTAGCACAACTTAAAACAAAGTCTAATAAAAAATGACATATTATCGTGTCGAAATATTATGCACTGTGCAGTCAATGCTACTCATTCACTCTTTCTGTCTCAAAAATATTTTTGCATAGATGATAATTTATTATGCAGACTCGCCATAAATTTCATCACCTCATGTACATCATCAGAGTCCATCATCCAGATATGTTCAAGACTTATCTGAGTGAACGCCGTGGTCAGCAGCAGCAGGCAACCAAAGCAAAAAAACACCAAACCATGTCTACATAATGTCAACTATTCAACTAACTCCTTGTCCACTTTGAGTTGACTTGTTTCTAACATTCAGACTTGCTGAAATTTGTGAAATAAAATCCTCAACTTTTAGTTATCTATATGCTTTCCTATTTGTAAGCCTATCTTGGCAATAATCATTATTATTATGATGCATTATATGAATATGAAGTATTAAGATATAAAATTAATTTTTACTAGATAATAAACTCAATAAACTAAAATGAGGAATTCTGTGTTCTATGAATGAATGTGTACCACTCACAAGATAGAAGTATCATCTTCATGAATCATGATTTATGAGAGGGTCTTCACTTTAGCAGAAGGGAAAAAGGATTATGTTAAGAAAATAATACGATATTGCTGAATATTATACACTAAAGTAATTGATTTTTTCATAATGCGTCCCTCCTCAACGTATGTTATTTTTGCATGAGGATGACATTATGACATTTATGTTTAAGCAAACGTAGTTAAAAACAGAGTTCACAATTACAGCAATCACATATGTACCTATTATTGGTCTGGGTACATGAATGTGCATAAAAACCATTATATAAATGAACTTAAAAAGTATTTATCTTGTGATTCTTATAACAGCATCATCATCATTTCATTATCATCACCCTCATCGTTATATCCTGCACATTTGCACAAAACCCTTTTTAATATTTCTCTTTTAAAGAATCAATGTAATGTCCTGTTTGTTTAGTAGATCATCCAGTCACCAGTTAGTATTTGCATCTATTTATGCATGAGTAGATTATTTTGTAAATGTTTTTCATATTGGTTGTTTTGTAATATATTAGCCATTAAAGAAAAAAACATCAAACGCATTAAATGGTTTGTCAAAGAAATTATTTTGTTCGAAAACCTTAAATAGGATAGGGTACTTTTCCTCAAACCATCTACTATATTACTATCCCAAAAAGAAAAATGTCGTTTTGTTCATTGTTAAAATTCTATCATTCTAGTACTTTTGTAGTTTGTGTGGTGGTAGTGTTTTATGGATTTTTTATGATAAAAAGCAGCATTGCTGCATCAGCCGAGGTATGTGTCAAATTCTTTAAACATATTATGCCATTGTATAGTTTCTTCATTCTTTCAGATAAATTTTAGTATTATTATTCATTTGAATATTCCTTAGAATATTCATAAAATTTCTAATCATTTTAAATTCTGCTGGAAACAATACAGGTGAAGAATGGTACTGAAATAGTAATTAGTAGAAAGCATGTAGCCGTTTGGTTTGACTACTCAGTACGGTACTACGAATATGAAGCTGACAACGCCTACAGCAAAGACGACTTGAAAGTGATGGTGAAGGTGGTATCCAAACGATTTAGCAAAATAGCCATTGACGTAGCTCCAGTGATGGATAAATGTAACAATTTTTTCCCCACAATGTAACTTTATAAATAATTAATAACATAGCAAGGTAGTAAATCTATTTCTTTGATTTTTTGTATAGTACCACCAGAAAATGATACCCACAGTAGAATATGGGTACCGGAAGTGGTAGCTGAGCATAATAAAATAAGCAACAATACCACTTTGCCATTACCACAAGCCATGGAAGTTATTGTGAGTTTCGATGTAGCCAAACTTGCCGGTACAAAAGAAGTAACTAGTTTTGACGTGGCCAAGTTTATGGCTGACAAAGCGAATGGAATATATCCTGGCACTGTGAAAACTTTAATGTTGTACTCGGGTTTCAACATCTTTTCTTCGTATTACAATGTAAAGGATATCGTCGAGCAATTGAAAGTAGCGAAAGAGAAAATTAGTGGAAATTCATCGTCGTCGACAAATTTCCATTATAATCTTGCTGTGTTTCTGGACCTTAAAGACTGTGGTCATTTCAAAGGCAACTCATTGGGTTCGAAAGCCAAGGAGCTGATACCCCACGTTGAAATTGTTGTCATTCTTCTCAAGCCAAACTACCATCATATGTCATTAACTCCAGAAATTATTCACAAAATGTTTATCACAAAGTTTGACGATTGTGAAAAAAAGCTGAAAAAGGAGAAGTCCAATGTTCGCGTAATACCTTCGGTATTATGGATGTCGAGAAAAGGAAATGTTTCCGCAATGTCACAGTGCTGGCAAATGATGAGCAAGTGGGGAGAAAAAAATAACAATGAGATAATCTTATTCGAGGCGTTTGATACACCACATGGTCATCTTCTCTCGGATCAGGGATGGTTTCGATTAAAGGACAGATCAGAGCATAACATAAAAGAAGAATCGTTTATTGAAAAAATTCAAGGTTTGTTTATACGCTCACTAAAATTAATAAATTAAAAGATCTAGTAACTTCATTTCAAACTACAAAAAATTGTTTTGTAGAGAAAGGCTCCCAACAAATAAACTCGGACAGTAGTAATTCATTTTCATCATTGGAAGACTCTGATGAAATCAATAGTAGCATTACGCCCCACCGAACTGATGGATCTGCAACAAGCCAAAACGATGGACAAGGCCAATCCACTTCTTCGTACTCATTAGAATCTGCAAAAAGTGTTGATTATCATAATGGCAACAGTAATACCCTTTACATTGTATTAGTTTTATTGTCAGTGATTTGCACTCTTCTGGTGGCTGTCATTGTTGGTTTGCTTTACGGTTTCCGTTCAATGGTTCTACTGCAGTCTGGAGACAATTCTAGCAACACAAATCGCTTTAATGGTGCTGTTGGAGGTTCAAGTGGTGCAAATCCTACTACTAGGAGACTAGTTATGAAAAACCGTCACTGTAATAATTACCCTACTACCCGCAACTCCTCTATTCAACTGCAGCTTCAACACAGTCAAGCTGACTTTCAGAGTGGAGAAGAAAATGTAACTGAAGAAGACGAATGTGGAGGTAACTTGAATGGTTCCGTACTGGAAATTCGAGATACAACTCCCATCGTTTCGGTTACTTATAAAAAATGAAACAAATTTGATACTTAATGAAATTTGACTTTATAAAATTATGACTGAAATGCTTTATTTTGACTAATAGAGTAAAATGATTACGTATACAATTCATAGTTGTATTGGAGTTTTGTTGTAAGACGAAATGAAATCAACATTATGTACCTATTTTAAGCTATGACCAACGAACGAACGAATCCCCGTGTACACCTAATTTGTACTTAATCGTAGTAAGATTTAGATTATGGCGTAAATAAAAGTGAATATCACAGAGTACCGTATACCCATCCTTCCTATGAATTTTCCATTTGTTTATAAAAATATAATTGTATCTATAATTCCATGTACATGAGAAAATGCAATAATTATAAAATGAGTGTTAACGGAACAAAATTTTTGACTGTAAAGAAACTTCAAAACTACCTATTACTCTCATACTACTTCAATATTTATTGTTCTATATAATAAATCATAAATTATCTATATTTACCTATCCCAAAAGATTTAACAAAATTCTAAGGATAAAACTATTTTTTCAATTCTTGACCTTTACTTTTATCATCATTTGTTATTGTAACAGGATTTGTCTTGTTACTGTACATTTTATTTTCGTATTTGCTAGAATGTATTTTATCAGTATTACTACGACTAGAACTATCACTGCTGCTAGTACCAGTATGACTTTTTAAGGAATTATCTGAATCAGTAGACTCTGAATCGGATGTGACCGGAACAAAAGCAGACAAGGCTGAAGAGAGAGTGTCATTTTCGAAATTACTGTTGTTGTCTAGTTTTTCATTACCATTGTTAGCGTCGGGAGAAAGAATTTGAGGGGGAACTGTATGAGTTGATTTTGTTTTTGAGACAGATACAGGTCCTGACTCATTTGATACTTTCATCTGCGGTGAAGGTAATGGTAAAATAGGCGTGGTTTTCTTAGCAGCAGCACCTTTCCTAAGTT
The DNA here is from genome assembly GCA_027743785.1 of Sinhomidia bicolor. Taxonomy (NCBI): domain Eukaryota; kingdom Metazoa; phylum Arthropoda; class Collembola; order Entomobryomorpha; family Entomobryidae; genus Sinhomidia; species Sinhomidia bicolor. The sequence continues at coordinate 7,028 of JAHZMT010004485.1, read as the reverse complement.
TATCCAAAGCGTATATTGTTGACCTAATCACACCCGCAGAGAAAAATCCTTGGACAGTTTGTAAAATGCTGGAACCTCGAACTACTTCTCCGATTGCTTTTCGAATAAAAAAATTGAGATTGGGAAGATAAGAAAGATCAGCCAGAACTTGCTCCACATCCACAAAGCGAGGGTCTTTGAAATTCGCCTTGACTAGACTTATCTGTAATTAAAAAAATACACATGACAAGAATATAAAAATGTACATTACTCCTCATATTACCTCATTTCTAATAAACAGGATTTTATTGTTACCTGTATTGGAATAGGAAGCGCTATCAAATTTTTATACCGGGCTGTTGGACTAATATCTTGTGCAATCATACCGTCAGAAGTCACCTAATATTGAAGATACCCATAAAGTTTTAACTTTTGCAAGTCGCACTAATGTATGTAGTAAAATACAAAATTACCGCCAGTGAAGGAATTTCGTTAAGAAGTGGTGAATAAATTCTATCAAACTCTGGCATAAGTGGAGTTACAATGTTTTTAGTTTTGTCTGGATGCTCGGCAAACCGCATTCGAGTATCGCCTAAAATATGTTAGAAATGCATACTATGCTTCTCACTAATAATGCACGATAAAGGGATAAGTGAATATAGGTAAATGAACATACCCAAGTAAGAAATTTCAGCAATACTATGGAACAGTTCAAACTTTGACATGATACGTCCTCTTTGCAGCAATGCGGTTCTCAAAGCGGTTTGACGGTTTTTCTTTATACTTTCAACCAAGGAAGTTTTAGAAGGTGGAAAAACATCCACGACTGGTTTGTGCAGTCTACCTGCAATGTAAATGTGCTTCCACAGTCTTAGGTCATTTTCAAGAGATGCAGTACTGATTACCCCATACTTGACCACCTAAATAATCAAAGAAAAATAGTGTGAATGTGACAAGCTCGGAATCATTATTAGTAAATTACAAACCTTTCCATCAATTTTACAGTAAGGGTTATAATAAACTCCACAAGCCATCCTTTCCTGCAGTGTTGAAATTAGTCTGGGTCCAAAAAACCTTAAACTAGAGTAATGACGAGGGTTCATCTGCAAATTTGCAGTATGCCACACAAGAGGGTCATCCACAACAAATACTAAATCAGTCATCTAAAAACAATGACAAAAATATCATTATCAAACTCAATCGTCTTCTTGCTAATCGAACAGTTTTCTGCCATTAATCTAAGAACATCCATGAAACTTCATCATCTTTCAAAAATGTGTAATCAGTTCAAAAGTTTAACGTATTATCAAGTTTCTCGTACTTTCCCCGGCTGCTGATTCTTTTGAACAAAAACGGCGGATCCATAAGCAAACGCGTAACAGTATTTGGCTGGAAACGAGTTAAGCAACTCTTTGAGTACAGTATCCGCAACGATTGCCATTTAAAAAATATTTTGTAGCTCCCAATCTATAAAGATGTCAAAATATTTTCAACCAGAAAATAACATAAATTCTCTGTTTTAAACAGTCACGAAAAACAAAGTTTCGCCAGTGTGTACTGTGGTGGTGTATGTGTTACAATTAACTAATAAACATTTTCTTTCGTACCCCGTACGTTATTCAGTTTTCCTGTACTGTATTCGTTTGTGTTTTTGTGTATACCCTTTGACTTGTCTCCTAGTCTCCTCAGACCCCTTTTATCTAGCAAAACTCATGATAGTTGTTGTTGGAGGAACTCAAACCTTTACCTACTTTCGGTCAAAACGTTAAGTAGTAATTTCTCTGTAATGTGCCCGATCTCAATATATTTACCTGTTACCTTCAACCAACTTGTTTAACCGTATTTTATACACTTTAATACTTTAACTCATCTCTAAAGCATTTAGGAATTAAATTATGCACCTATATTTACAAGACATGCAGTGTTAGTGTTATGATTCTATGATATGATGATGTGAAGTGAATCAACACACTCACTCGCACGACGATCGATCAGATGGCTGTCATGTGCTTACTCATTTCAGTCTAGTCTGGTCTGACCAGCCGGTTGGGTTGATCAACACCATCCACAATGTGGAACCGACTTAATGAAACCCATTCGCCCATGCAAATTTCGAACACTAACAACTGAACGTCCGATTTAACGGAAAGCAACGGCAACTGAATACTGAAATAAATATGTACATACATATGTACAAGCGAGTCTTCAGTCTTATTACATAACTTTTACTTTTAACTGACTACATAAAATCCACATACGCCCAAGCTATGTTTTAATGCATGCATAAATGAAATTTACCCAATGTAGTAGTTTGTTTTGCAAGAAAATATTCAATATAGGAACCCGATATTACATACGCTATATTCGATAAAAAAATAGCAAACAAGAATTTCGTATTTTGCATTTAGAAGATGCTTGAAATTAAAAATTATCTGACATCTTATCAAAATCGAAGTTACAGTTACGTAGTAAAGTAAAAAATCATGAATTACATTTCATAAAGTTTAAAGTAAAGTTTCATGTAAAGTTTTACTCAAGGTAGGTAAAGCCTGGATGAATCACTAAGCGATAATTAGTGATTCCTATCGCTTAGTGATTCATCCAGGCTTTACCTACCTTGGTTTTACTGTTTCATAATAGGTAAATTGGCTATATATACTTACCATAAATTAGATATTAGATGAGATGAAAGAAAAACGTTTTCAGATAGCCCATCCACACAAATATATAATGAGATCATGTTAAGTTCCGTAATAAGAAATTAAAAACAGGATTGTGTTGCGTTTTTGTGTTCTGCTGTCTGCGCACACAGTAGTGCACGTTAGTCTATCCTCCTGACTCTATTTATATTTACCTAAAAATCCACAAGATTGCCATTTGCAGCCCAGTCAGTAGGTCTTACAACATCAACAACGGTAATGTCAGTTAGTAGTACCGATTAAAGCCCGTATCCAGTGTCACTGTTTCAATTACTCAAATTCAGTGAAATTGCGTACGTGTGTATAAAAGTATGTATGTATAAAACCAAAATCTGCTTGCTGGATGGATGCTTCAACTTTTACACAAAAACAATGACAAATATCGACGAATGCATTCAAAGTAAGCAAATATGTGATGTGGTAAGTGTATAAAAGAAAGATAAAGTACCAGTACCAAAGAAGAGGTAGGTAGAACGAAAGCTGAAAGTGAAACACACATAGATAATTGAAATGGCCCACTCAGCCAGCCAGTCAGTACATAAGCAAGATTATTTTTAACTTGTGGAATGTGAATTACAAACGTCAAAAAGGGATCACATCACAACATCGAAAGGGTCCTCCAAACCTTTTCATTGTATGTATATACCAAATCGGAATTGTGAATTGGACAGGACAACATAAATGACAAAAATATACCTATATATACCATAGTATACTCAGCAGAGGTGTAGGAGTTTAAGCGCGAAAGAACGGCCAGACCTTCAAACCAAATTTATAAGCTATTTCTAAACTTGTTAACGTAACTTACTTACCAAGTAATTAATAAATATTTTGGTGGTAGTAGTTTGTAGTATACGACCAGTGTATAATAATAATGGTTGTTTGAAAAGTGTCTTTTCTTTCATAATAGTAGAGATTGTTCTTTTTAATATACAAAGTTTTCTTGTCGGATCATTAGTGATATATCGTTTGTAAAAAATGTTTTGAAGCATAGCCAATACAGGTACAAAATTAAAAGTATGGTTCAATACTGCATGAGTCATGGTATAAGTTTACTCGGTAAATAACTAACCGCAGCTTTGCTGAATTAACCAACATAATACTTGTTTCGTACCGCTCGAGTAAATTAGTTCCAGTTTTTGTACTTGTCTGCACGAGTTACACGAAGTAATGTTGTTTTTTACCAAGTAATAATAGTACACAAAGTACATACGTGTGTAAAAGCAAATGCATTTTTAGATTTTGAATTGTTAGAATAGGAATAGTATAGGTATATATACCACTTACATACCTATCCATAATATTAATATAGAGCTGCAACTATCCAGTTGTAGTTGAGTTTGTTTACAAAAACTGCATCATGCATTCTCCAAGAAGATTCACACAACAGAACAGAACGCGCAAGTGGATTTTCTTTCCAATAAACTTGTATTCAGACAATAATATTTTTTACTTTAATCATTCATTTATCTGCTGCTGCAACAAAAATGTATGGTACTACCACTGTCTTTCTTTGTACCGTAGCTTATCTTTAGCAATATAAGTATAAATATTATGCGTGAAATGTGCGTGACCAATTGAGGGTCCAAAATTAGTTTGTCAGTTATCTTATCACTTAATGTGACCCATTAAAAATATCATTCAGTCGGTTTCACTGATACCAACACACATTTTATAATTTTATTTATTTGTAATTGACTTAACTATAGACTATTGACAAGTGGAGCATTTATTTAGTAATGCAAATGCAGTGTGCATGCAGTTTTAGAATAAGCTATTTTAAAAGTATGTCATTCGAATTGTCTGCCAAAACAAAATATGACTACCGCCTTGACGTGTGAGCCAGAGTTAATTTGCTACATTTGTCAGGATTTGCTAACAGAAAATCCTGAGAGTTCATCGTCATCACCAGCAAAGCGTTCAAGACAAAATGAGACTTTCAGTGAAGACCAGCAGGAACCATTTTCTTCGTCGTCAACTGGAGTTGTGTCTTCCGTGGATTCTACTCCAGAGCTCTGTTCGACCAGATGTGGTCATATTTATCACAAATACTGTCTTCTTGGCTGGATCAAAAGGAAAAAGGTGTGCCCAACATGTCGCCGAGAGGTAACTAATCAATCACTTACAAGAGTCTTTCTTCCCTTGACGGCTGGTCAGTGTCGACAGTGCAAGGAACGTGTTTTCCAAATGGATGCATTTCAACTAAAATACTTTATAGAGAAAACACGAGCCGATGCTTGTGAACAGAAAGTAGTGGAATGCAGAGATATATCCATTACTTTAGCACAGGAAAACGAAGAAACCAAGGAAAAGCTTCAGGGGGAAATTGAAAAGGTTGAAGAGCTCGAAGCGGAAGTTGCGGCAGAAAAGGTGAATGCCAAACTGGCAGAGCGGAGTATGCTTGAAAATAAATTGAACTTACAACAGCGAGTTAAGCAGCTGGAGGAAGATCTTCAGCTTAGTAAAGAACAAATTTCTGATAAAGAGAAAGCGGAGAAAGTTATGTTAGGGGAATGTGAACGCACAAAGAGAGAAAACGAAGAGCTCAAGAAACGATTAGTGATGAAGCGGAAAAAAGACCATAGTACTTGTAAATGTGCCATTGCAATTCAAGGCTGGAAAAATTTGTATCACTTGAAAGAACTGAAAATTAAGACTGCCCGCGACTGGGAGAAAGCAAGAGCCGATTACTTTGAAGGACTATGCATAAAAATATTGGACGATCCTAAAAATACAGTTGGGTCATTAAAAATGATGTGGTAAGTAACATTATTCTCCAGAAATTCACCAAACACATTTTAAAAAAATATATACAACTTTAGTATAATTTTGGATTTTTGAATTTTTTAATGAAATTTAGCAGCATCAACTCGGAATCAGGATCAGCGAAATTCAAAACCATCAGCACATTATATAGTCAAAAGTCGGCAGTAAATTTGGCAGAAGACTTGGAGGTTTCAGAGTCTGAAGATGAGAGTAGTAGTCAACAAGATAATACGCAAAACAAGAAAGCATCATTAAAATCAAATGTGGATAGTGATGATGGATCTGAATCATCATCCGACGAGGAAGATGACGGCGACAATAAGGCAGCATTAGAAAGCAGCAGCAGCTGCAGTGAATCAAGCAGCGACAGCAGTAGTGATTCGGATGGCGATTTGAGCGAGTGATATGGATTTGTAAAAGCATGTTGCAATACAAATATTTAAACCGAAAATTGATTGATTATTGAATTTAAGACTTTGATAGTAGTATTAAATAAGCGCTAAAATAATATAATATACAATATAAATATTCGCGACAATATATATTCTTGTATACATTGTTATTGTTAACTAAGATGGTATAATAATCACGGGACATAAATAATGAGCCATTGTGTTTCAGCAATACTTGTCTGCTACAACTGTGTGTACCTTGTTTGTTAGTGTACTCAGAGACCATAGCACAAGTGAAATTATAAAAACCGCGCTTGTAGGTTTTTAAGAACTATAAATGGCATTTACATATCGATATTTTACGCATGCAATGTTTTGTAATGCTATTTACTTATTTAACTTTCTTTAAGGAATGATATGTTTTATCTTTATGTTGATACATGATTGATCGATAATTAATCATTTTGTTACACCTAAAATTCATTATTTACTCCTAGTCGTACTAAAAAGTTGTTATTTCTATATCTACATTATTTCTAATTAACAAACTAAAGTTTAAATAATTATATTGAATGACTACAATGACTGAAATAAAGCACAAAAATCAAACATAAATTTGTGTTGTACCTCTATCCGTTTTTGTCTTTATGCATTTATGGATCAATGAATCTTTTCAGAATAGCCATTTCAGAATAACCATTTTGTTCAGTGATTTTGTCAATAATGTCTGTCTGTATTAAGAATGACATCACATCACATCTCATCATCTCATTTCGTTACATTATTTTTGCTGTCCATTTCACTGACATTATGTCAGGTAAGGAATTAATTGATTAGTTACGTTGATTGATATGCATTTATAGAATATGATCCTATTCAGATTTATTTTTAAAAATACCATCACAATCAAGCTAATTTCCCTAAAATTAATGTTTTTGGTGTATATACTGGATACGGTGCATTAAATATAGAAGACAACTAACAAGGAGGGTTACTATAGTGTCAGATCGATCTGACCAATTGATTGGTGGCATCTAATAGAGTTTTTCACGCTGAACAAGATGGACATAGCCATTTTCCCGAATGCTGGCATTTGGGTTGTAAAAACAGCAGTTTGATTTTGTGCCTCTAGTTTGGTTTACTTTGCATCTTTCTGTACTTCACATGCTGTTGACATTTTTCCAGCGTCATT
>JAHZMT010004484.1:0-15050 GCA_027743785.1 Sinhomidia bicolor | reverse complement strand
CAAACAGCACATGACTTATAGTCTATTTTAGCCCAATAACAAGAATCTGCTGTCAGACTTTTGAAAATGCTAACGGATTTTGAGAAAATGGCCGTTATAGTTTTAAAAATTTACATTTTTACATTACACGGCATTTACATTTTACTACTTTTACTAGTTAAAATTTCACATTTTTCTTTCACATTCCTTGCATTACTTAATGTAATTTACATAAGCCTCGCTGTACCTTATTTCGTTACTTACAGTACTAGTTATTATATATTCTTACTGCAAGGTAAAAAACTGAAAAAGATGTATGTATTTATTTACTTACCTAGATATGATGTGAAAGTGACTTTTTTGAATCTTTGAAGCTATTCAACTCAAGAAAGAAAGGCATCGTATTATCGTATATATTATTATTTCCAGAAAATTATGCACTTGCCAGCACATTTTGTGCGCAGCAAAGCATAACATGAACTTACATGCGGAAATGTAAACAATAAGCGAATTGTTTACAGCATATTTTGTAGGTTTCTTTCTTCGTACATACAATTCACACGTTACTTTACTGACTCATAGGTGTAGCAACGTATTTTTTGTAGGGGACTATGAACTCATAAAAACCATAAAACATGTTCCCACTTAAATGACATCAACGAGAGTTTTAAAAGTTAGTATAAGCATTTTGATGTCTTTTGATGTGTGCTATGACATTTTAACTACTTTATTGAATTCTAGGGAGCGAAGCGAGCAAAATTTTTTAACATTGACTAGTAATTTGTTTGGAATTTCTTTTAAAACTTAGTATTTCAAGTTTATAGAACGTATTTGTGTACATTTAAGAAAAGTCACCCTATAATTTAATTGAGCTGATAAACCCATTCTACGTCATTCACACAACCTTGCTTTCATTATAAATACTGAAAACTCTGATGGCTCCTTATTTCCATATTTTAAAATTTTACATGTTACTTCAAATTTAAGCACAGTAAAAGTTTTAATTTTACTGAAATAAAGCTTTTGGGGAAAGAAAACGGCTGAAGTCATAAATAAATCATTGAATCCAAATAGAAATGCAATTTGTAATAAAAATTTGGAAAGGAAAGAAAGGAGCGAGCCGAAAACTTTAGTTTTATAATTAAATTCTACAAAAATTGACTGTGTCAAAATATTGTCCAGGAAGGACACAACTTTTTTAGGGAAGACATAATAATTCCAGGGGGGACATTGTCCCCCCTGTCCCTATTATTGCTACGCCTATGCACTGACTACTTACTTACTGTGACTGACTACGACTACACATTCTACCGCTGCGCTGCCAGTGACTAAGACGAGGGCCAGGGTTACTGTTATTGCTGTGTGTGGTATGCGTATGGTATGGAGTGGAGTGGAAGCAAAAGTTGGAGTACTGTGATACATTTCATTGCATACATTGAACATTGTACATATATTTTACATATTCTTTCTTTAGAACTTGATGATAAATACTATGTTCAAAATCTGGTCGCTTTGCATCTCATCTCAAATTCTCAAAAATCTTTCAACGTTTCAACACTTTCATCTAACGCGTCTGTCTGTCTTTACCCCATGAAGTCATACATGAACACTATGCAGTACTTGTAAGATGTAACTACCATTTACATTGTTTCCCCTTTTCTACTTGTTTTTATTCTAGAAATCATGTTAATGAGCGCATGAACATAGTCTCTAACTAAAAGTACTCGATTGGAGCAATTTTGCAAATTTACCACTTCATTTAACACTTAAGCAGTAACTTGGTAGTAAGTAAATGAATGATCATATTATAATAATAACGCTGCGCTGCCACTAGGCGCAATTTAAACATTACAGGCAGGAGTACAGCGATAGGTATGTAGGTAGACAATAGGTATAAATATATTACTTGGTGGTGGTGGTACATACATGTGTCTCTATGTAATGTGAATGTAGTGTGTGTAGTAAACGCAATACGCACGACGATAATAAGCGAGAGTGAAGTGAATTGGGGATCAGCGCAGCAGCGTTGTTGAGTCGTGGGACTTGACGAGCTAAAAAACTAAACAAGCAGAGAGCACAGAACAGAGAAGAAGAAAGAGAGAGTGAATGGCAGCAGTGGCAAATACAGAGTGCTTTTCTGCTGTTGGTTGTGAACTCCTGCTTGTGGCAGAGTGCGCGAGAGAACGAGGTTGAAGAGGCAAGTGTGTGGACTGTGGATTGAATTGAAGAAAGAGAAGTCTAACAGCTTTTGCAACAATTTGTCAATATTTATTGGACAGAGTAAGTTACGCTTTGTGCATTATATTTTAAGGGGCATTTTTGGCAGTTAGTTTAGTTGTTGTGAATAGAGGATTTTTCACATATGTTTAATTGTTGATGACGCATGGTTTGTTCTGATTGATTTTAAATAAATTTATCTTCTCTTATTCTTCTGTGGTTTGATTAGCCAGGTAAAAAGTCGAGAGTTGGACAAAAAAGCACAGTTCTGTGACATTAGAAATCTGTCAACATGGCTGATAAAGACGATTTAGAGAAAACTATTGCCGAGGACTTGGTGGTGACTAAGTACAAGATGGCTGCAGAAATTACCAACAGTAAGTTTAAAAGCGATAAATTATATAGTTTAGTTGTAAGTAGGTAATAGGTAAGTCTTTCTGTATTGGTAAATGTTTTAGAGCTGTCAATATTGTGAAGGTGCTTAAATGCTAAAAGCATCTGTTTTAAAATATGCTTGTGAAATTTGGTACTTTCTATATTAGGAATATTATTGTTTTACTTTCTCCTCTTCTTGGGTTTGTTGTAACTTTTCTGTAATTTGATGTTTTCTCTTTATCGCGTTTTCAGGGGCTCTGAAAGCCGTAGCCGAGAAGTGTGTGGTTGGCGGCTCGGTTAGAGAAATTTGTGTACTAGGGGACAAAATTCTCGTCGAAGAGACAGGCAAACAATTTAAAAAGGAGAAGGAGTTGAAGAAAGGTATAGTATGAGTTAATCAATGAGTCTACGAAAAACTGCAATTGCATATTGAATTTAGTAAATTCTAATTAGCTACGGTGTTGCCTGATTATTTATCAACATGTATTTTTGTTTCAGGAATCGCCTTTCCTACTTGTATTTCGGTGAACAACTGTATCTGCCACTTTTCTCCTTTAAATACCGAACCCGACTATGTACTCAAGGAAGAAGATGTTTGTAAAATGTAAGTGAAGTTACTACACAATCATGCCACCATCGCATGCAAATCAATAAAAAAATTCTTTATCCGACACTTTGAAAGACTTCGTCTATGTAATGGTTTTGCTGACTATTAAAATGTTATTTTATTTATAGCGACATGGGTTGTCACATAGATGGATTTATAGCAGTGGTTGCTCATACTTTAGTTGTTTCCCCTTCCGGAAAAGTTTCTGGACGTAAAGCCGATGTGTGCTTAGCAGCTCACTATGCCTCGGAAGCAGCTCTACGATTAGTGAAACCGGGAAATGAGGTAATAAAATCTGCTAATCTGTGTAAAATTAAGAGAGAAACAAACAAAATATGGAGTATGCTAAGTCTAGCTGTATACTTTTTTAACTTATTATTTTACATTTGACTACAGTCGGATAAGGTGTCAACTGGAGAAGGCCAAGTATGCCGATATATCAAACTATCTAAAATAAAACTCTGTTGACAATAAAATGAAATGCAAGTGACCAAATAATGTGCATTTTTTGATTGTATTAAATTCTGATTAAATTTTTGTTTGACAGGGAAAAGAATTGGAAACACGCGTATCAGTGTACAAACGTACTGAAGACCAGTACATGCTTAAACTTAAGGCTTCCAGGGCTTTCTTTAGTGAGGTAATTTGTTTTAACCAGATATAAGTGCTCATTTCGACGTACGTACAAGCACATTTAATCAATTTACCTTACGCTTAATGTTTAAAATGTACTAAAATTTTTAGGTGCAAAACAAGCATGGCATGATGGCTTTCAATTTGAGAGATTTTGATGATGAAAAGAAAGCTAAGATGGGGGTCGTTGAATGTGTCAAAAACAAGCTTATTGAGCCTTATCAGGTTCTTTATGAGAAACCAGGTAATACATATTTTAATTATTATTTTTTGAATATGTCATGAATTGTGTCATTAATGTCAATAATAATAATTATTATTCATTGTGTCATGAATAAATTTGAACAACTCAAATTGAATTGATGATGTATTTTCTATCGATCGTTAGGTGAGATCGTAGCTCAGTTCAAGTTCACGGTATTGCTAATGCCAGCTGGATCGCATAAGATCACTGGACTGCCTTTCGATCCTACTCTCTTTGAATCAGATAATAAAATTGAAGACGAAGATCTAAAGGTAATTAGTAATTAATTATGATTTGGTTATTATCATATTTAGTTAATTCCATTATTATATGTAAATCAAAACGATTTAACACTTGACCAACAGAAATTGCTAGCATCGGGTGTCAATCCTAACAAGAAGAAGAAGAAGAACAAGGCAGCGGCTGGTTCTGGTGATGCAAAGGCGAAAACTGCCGGTCAAAATGGCGAAAATGAATGTTGATCCGTTTATAAGAAGACTGGTCGGTTCATACATTATATTATTTTGTTTTTTTTAAAAATACAAATGGAAACAATACATCCTAGAACCGCAACAATTACAGCAATTTGTAATGACTTCACATATTATTAAATAATATGAATTTTTGCAAAGGGAAATTCTTATATATAGGCTAAGATACTGTATAGCTCTAATTATTATTATCCAACAATCATCATCATGCATAAAGGCATATTATGCAATTGCATTGTTAGAAATAGAAATCCCATTTTTTTCTTCCATTCGAATAATTTAAATTTGAAAATAATGCATCTTTCCATCTGTAAGTACTTATTTTTTCTAATTAGCTTATTTTATTAATAGTCAGCATCCCGGTTTGTTTATGAAATGAATGCCGTTTCTATCATTTTTTATCGGCAATTTAAACTTTAACTCTTAGATTGCGGAATAAATGCTTTTTAAAGGTTGTTTAATTGTTTCGTGACTGCTCGTTTGCAAGGTATTTTAAAATCTTGTTTTCCCGATAATAAATTATTGGTGAATTTGTAAAAGCATAATATTAAATAATTAAGTACTCTTGAATATCAACAAACAAAATAAAATTGTAAAAATTGCTCTAGCGGCGGAATTTGTTTTCTCTCTAAAATTAAATTGTCACTGAACCAATCTTGAATCTTCCAACCAACTAATCAATTCAATATTCGGTTTTTGTAATGCTAATGCTCTCAACTTTCGGTATTAAAAATTGATGCAGCTATCAGTGTTTCATTTAATGCAAATCACTTAGATTAAGCTGACTAGAATGTTAGAATACGAGTATTGAACTTGTTAGTACCACAGCACTTTCATTTCTAACGAAAGTACATTGTATGTTGTAGCTATTAATTTAGCATAAATGGTGAAACATTGATGGCATGTATGCTATTTACAAAATTATAGACATGGGTGCAGTTAAACAAAATCACTAAAATAAAAATTATGTGACCTATATATACGATTGTGTGAACGTTTTGGAAATAAAGACTTTTGAAACGTTTTACGTATATTTTTGTTACGTATCCATTCACCTTTCTTTGGATTCTATTTAGTACTAATATGAAAGCATTGGCCTGTTATAAAACATGACATCAAATTAATCATAATTGAATTCTTTCTTCTCCAATAACACTGGCGAGAATACTTTTGTTTACATTTTATTGACTGATTGCTATTTACTATGTGTTATGTCTGTCCAACTTTTATTACATTGTTAAATAATCAATGTGGCTTGACATGCACACAAATTCAACAAACACAAGATGAATAATTAACTTGCTAAATAGGAAATGTGCTGTAGTTATCTATCAGAAGCTATCAGACGCTGTTATTCAATAGCGCACTGATAAATTACTGAGCTTTACTAGCCGATTTAGCGGGACTAGATTCCTTTTGAGGGTCTGACGATAATTCTATCATTTTTTTCCATCCTGTCTGCCCTAAATTTTGTAGAGTTTCCGGTGAATCAGCGATAGCTTCAGCAACAAAAGCGACACCTTTGTTCCAGGCAGGTTTTATGACACCGTTTATTGGGCTACTAACTCCTGAGAGGTCAAAGTCAAGCCATTCTTTACGAAAATCTGAAACCGCCTGTTTTTCGAAATACAATAAAATCAGTTGATATTTGCACATAAAAGCTATTATATATGACAAGTTAAAACAGACTTACTTGGGAATATGGTTTTACGCTAGAACTAATTGACGATGTTGCATACTCTGCCCACTTTTTAACATCAGGATTTGCTTCGTAAAGAACTTTTGTTTCCTTCTTAAGTTTCGCATAGTTTTCTATAGTTTCATCTGTTCCTTTCCATAACCCAGCTTCATAATACAAGTAAATGGTACCACCTGCCAATCCAGTTTTCGTCGATAATCTAAAATATAAACATAATTTACAACAAGTATTTTTAAACTTCTCATGGTGTCAAACTGTAAAAAAATGCGCGTAAACTTTAAATAATAAACTTTATAGGCTATAAATCACGCAATTGTCAAATATGTATTTAAAAATGGAGCTTTTACTTGATCAGTCCTCCTAATTTTCTAAGCGCCATTTCTAATATCTACAGAATTGGGACAATTTCACAAAATTCTTTAATAATTCGTTTACAAGATATTTCAAGATACTACTAATACTTCTCAATTACACATTACACATGTCGATAGTCTATGTGCAGCAGTGCAGGTAAATAATTTTGATTGTAAAAATGATTTTGAATTTTCGTAAATGGAAAATTACATCAATTACGAGCGAGTAGTCAGCTGATGAACAATAAAGTTGAACCAGATGATGATCCAGAGCCCGGCTTTATATGCAATGTGCATGCTGATGAATGTAGGATAGTTGATGTTGGGTAGTTGGATAATGCATTCATGTCAGATGAATCATGTGTCTAATGTGTGCATGTAAATACTTGTGTTTACCAAATGTGAACTTCTCAAATTTGAAAATTTGGCGTTCAAATTTTGGACAGATAAACACAACTGAAGAAATTGAAAAGAAATAAAGAAGAGCTTCCCAGTTTTCCCAACAAATTTTATTACTTTCTTTAACTGTTGACTTTTTTAGTTTAGTAGTAACTAACTAATTTTATACATGTTTCTAGTTTTCCGTGCTCTTTTCTTTTAGCATTATTTATATAGAAGAACTGTCACAAAATGGATCACGAGCAGCAACACGACGAAGTAGTTGAACTATGCACAATCGGCCTACTTCCAAAACTTTCATTTCTACTTGAGGAACGCGAGGAGTATAATCTCAAAACGTTTTTCGAAAACCCAAATGGCACTTTATTGTCGGAAAATGCCACAAAAAATGCAGCTGTAATAGATTCTCCACTTCCGTTAGCAGTATCAGAAAGAAAACGAGTTCTAGTAAACCTAATGAACAGAGTGGAGGAAGACGCTTCATTGAATTGGTGGGCACAATTGACTCCAAAGTCCCGAATAAACATTATTTTGTTTCTCAGCGAAAGTTGTGATGGGGCACAACTATGGTCGAATAGTGACTGCAGTGATCTTGTGATAAAAATTTGCGATGAAATCTCACGGAGGGTGGAAAAAGATGACAACTCATCGAAACAAAACGGATTATTAGTTTCTTGGTTCACTAGAAACCAGGAAGGATGCTTGACGCCAAACCAGACTGATTTTTACCATATTCTACAGTTGGTTAAAAGCAAGCATACTAAGTCTGACTGGAAATATTTTCCTGCCAGCGTGCATGGGTTCAGATGGATCATACAACAAATTTCGGTAAGATATGAATGTTAACATGTTGATCCTCCATTTGTTCGTGTTTAAATTCTGGGAAGAGACAAAGAGAAAGTTAGTCAAGTTTTGTAACTTTAACAAGGCTTGATAAACTAAAGTATTAGTTCGGGAAGATATATTTCACTGTGTTTTTATGGCCCCATATTTTAAAAAGCGACATTCTGATTTTTGGCATCTCTCTTTTAGACACCTCTACTAACGAACTATATAGATGTGATAATACCCCCGGCACTGCTTTTTTCTGATGACCATTACGATGATTATAAGGTATCAGGTCTGAAGATACTCGCGCATATTGTCAGCAACAGTGTAAGTAAAGTGAACAGTAATAATTTTAAAAGTAAAACTGATATTATTTGGGAACTAAACTAACAATATAACATTTTTTCTTGCTTTTTACTTCGTTTTACAGGAAAAAACTGATCTGATAAGAAACAACTGGGCAAGCGTAATATACGATGCGGTACAGCGTCACTGCACAGATAAGGATCCGGTAGTAATACATCTAATGATGTCGATACTTTTGAAAGTACTAGAAATTATTGAAAAGAATCCATCAGCTCATTGTTCTGAGGTACGACTAATATTTAAGTATCTGCTATAAGCTTTTATTTTGATTCTTTATTACATTAACTATTTGCTAATCTAAAATATTAGATCAGGCTAATTTACTTTTTATTTGTCAGTTTACTAGATATGACCATCTCTTCAAACAAATCCTTTTCCAAATGGAGTTCAGCAGCGATCTGAACCAAAAACAAGCGTGGCTTCCTGTATTAAATAATTATATGAACATACTTGGGTTAGCTTCGTTGCACTGGAGTGATAAAATATGTGATGTTCTCCGAGATTATACAACGTGTAGTAATGTAAACATTTGGAAGGCAGTTCTAGATGTAAGTCCATAATGCATTATACATGACACTATTCTTTCTCAGTTTCAAATTATCCTAATTTTACTACATACACATTTTCTCGCAATGTACAGGTAACCGAGACTCTCATCAAAAATACTTGGCCCAAACCAGACTGCTACAGTATAACTGAAATAATTATTCGTGTGATATTTAACACGACATCTGTCCATGGCGTGTGTCTTTGTGAAAAAGAAAAACTAGAAATTTCTGATAAGGCATTTCAATGTATACAGCTATTACATAAATGTGTTGAATTTATTAATGTAAAGGGTCAACTTCAAGATATTGTTGATCATAAATATTCTGCAGAATTTCAACCTGACTTCCTTGAAAAAATCAAACGTCTTTTAGAGTAAAAGCAACTAAAAAAGGTTTTAAAAAGGGTTACTAACCCTGGATTAGAGATTATTGTAAGAATATGGTTTTTATTTAGAAAATATAGACAAAAACGTGAAGTAATTTAAGTATAAATAAAAATATTTCAAACTTTGGAATAAAATGAAAATAGCAATAATTCTTTACATTGACATCTATTCTGTATCCATTACTTGTAACATTTCAATTTATTATACAATTAACCGTCGATCTAGAATCTTTTCTGCTTTATCTAATACATACATATTTACCTACTTACAAATCATATAGGTATTTAATTTTCGTCAACTAGTAGTTGTCATATTCGTGTAAACTGTGAGTGCTGTGAAGTTCTAAAGAACAAAAAAAAATTCACGCCTATTCCAATGCATTTTAGGTTTACAACTCCAATTCGCCGAGATATATTTTCTTATCCACTCCGGCTGACATTACTGAAATGAATAATAATTTAGCATAGTTTGTGCGACAAATTATGATGAAGGAGCAATTCAAAATATATAGGGTAATTTAAAAGCAGTTTTTACGTATTGGCTCTTCCGGATGAATATCTACTGCAACTACGGAGCCGTCGTGTCCAGGGAGCTGATATTGAATCTGTCGAGTATTAGTATCCCATACGTACACATATCGGTCCGAACTACCTGATGTTACCCTTTGTCCATCTTTGGACCAGGAGCACTTTAATAGATATTTTTCAAAACCATGACTGTGTCCTGAAAATATATTGTTCCGTACAAATCAATCAGTCCGTTTAACTGTGCAGTCTGATTATCTGGTTAGTTTTATATATTTTATAAAAATGACAAACCTTGAAATATTTTCATACATCTCTCACGAGGAGCAAACGGTCTAACATCCCAAATTCTCATCGTTCCATCCATTGAATTACTTAGGACGTAACTAAATTGTAGAAAAAGAAAATAAATGAAATTAAATACAATATAAGGGTAAAATTCCTTGCTATGTTACTTCTAGCTAGAAAGTCTTAGTCTTATAAAATGCATACAAAAATGACTTTTTCACCTTCCATCTGGAGATAAATCTAAACACGTGATTGTGTCTGTGTGACCTTTCAAGGTAAAAGACACATCAGCTTTGCGCAAATCCCAGACTTTTATTTCATTGTCAATTCCACCGCTGACAATCTGCTGAGTGCTTTCTCCGAAAGTGCACGCAGTTACCTGATAAACTGAATTAAGATTGACAACAGAACCACGTCGTCGAATATCCCAAACACGCACCTGTGCATCATCACTTCCACTGACAACCAAAGGTGGCCCAGCTTTAGCTTCTCCAACAGCATTAACAAAATTAGTATGACCTTTCAATCGCTTTATTCTAGACCCAGTTGAAACATCCCAAACTCCAACCGTCTTATCGACGGAAGCAGTGTACAACATGGACCCATCATAGTTAAAGTGCAGATCGCAAATCGTTCCTCCATGCGATGGCTGCATTATTGCACTATCACAGTCACCATAAGTTTGCCACAAAACTGTAAAAATTAAAAATAACGCTTTACCGCATAATGAAAAACTCAAAACATGGTTGAATTAAGGTTGAGGGATTTTTGCACTCACTCTCACTCACTCTGGCCTAACCTTTCACCTAACCTAACTTGCGTTGTTGAATGAGCGAGTGAGCGAATTTGAGTGAGTGTAAAAATCCCTCAACCTGAATTAAACCAAACATTGACATTGTATATTCAGATAACTCATGAAAATGAAAATACTATGTTTACTTACAAACGCTACGTTCTGAACCGGCTGAAGCTAATACATCCCCCTTAGGACTGAACCTGGCACATAAAATTTCCGCTGCGTGACCTTCTAGAAGCATTATAGGTGATAACAAGGAAGATGTCCGTTTTGGTTTAGGCTATCAGACAGTAAAATTGTGAAAAGTTTTTTAAAACCAAATTTATGCATTCGTTTTCTTCAAGTTACTAAACTAGTTAAGTACACCTATAATATTGTACGTTTTAAACTTACCCCTTCTGCGTCATATTCCATTAGATCCATTCGAGATCTTTTTGACGCCGACACCAGACTTAAATTATCTGAGGGCCTCTTAGGCCCAAAATCTGACGGCATTGTTACACCTTGATATTGATATTACAAGTTGGCTGAAGTTAATACAATTTTTCAACTGTGGTAAAAAGCGCTTCGGATTTAATCGATTGTTGATTGAGAGTCGTGTTGTGTTAAAATTCAAACTAAAAATATGAGATATAAAACTTTTTCTTAGTTTGTATCTTCTGGTGTCGATGTATTTAACTGCGTCGACTGTCGACTGCTAAAGTGCTAACAGTATTAAAAGAGGATTTAAAAACCGAAAGCACGAGCACAGTCTAAGTTCAAATAATTTGTAAAAATAACATTTTTAATAGTTCCAAAATGCTGAACAGGATTTGTGCGCAAAACTCTAACCTTGTTAGTGTTTTGTTTGATTTCTCGATACTTGACTATCAACTCAACAGCAGAATTGTATTTCCCACTGTTTATTTGCCGAAACCGACAACTGTGCTCCAAAATATCTGTGTACATGCATATTGTAACTGTGTAGGTTTTATGTCTAGGTAGGTCTACTTCTTTCTACTAACTAGACTAGACAGAGACAGAGATATAAATACAAAATAAGCTCTAGCTCTGGTGGATCGGATGGTAGACTTTAGTTTTGTCCCTTTCAAGATATCAAATATCAGTCAGGCATAGCTACATATATAGATAAGTAGGTATGGTATAGGTATAGCTTTTGAACATGGCGCATAAAATATTTCAGGTACACTGGCTTGGAAGATTGTAGGAAGGAGTTGTTTGTAGTTTGTACCTTCCTTGAAATTTGGTTTAGAGGTCATTCTGCAGATCCGATTATCCGATTGATTTTAAGCCCAGTATGACAGCCCTTAAAGGTTCTACGTTTAAATTAAGTAAGTATTGCTTCAGTACGGTTAGTTCGATTCGCCTAATGAACTTCAGCTGAACAATAGTCCAGCAAATAATGAACGAGTCTGACATATGACAGTTGAGTAATTGTAACAATACTGAATAACTGAATGCGAGATACAATATGCAAGCTGATACATATTTTTGTGCTGCTCTGCTGAATAGAATAAATTCTATTCGATTCGATTTGATAAATTTTAATACACATTTAATGCATGTCTCAGTGATCAATAAAATTTTCTTTTCAAGGCCATTCGATTGATGATATCGATTTAAAAAAACATGATGTCTACAACCTTTTTCTTTGTAAACTTTCTCTCCATGCACAATAATTGCGTAGTGTCCTCTAAAAATTGCAAATCGATTTGAACAAAACGTCATCCGCCAGCCTCTCGCGTTATTTATAAATATGTTATTCAATTTGCACAGCAAAGAAACATGGGCCCTTAACGTAAATTTCTTATTGTTAGTTTCTAAAACTTTTCCGAGTTAGCATTTCTTAAAAAATTAAACAACATGGTTTTGCTTTGAATGTTACATATTTGTAGCGAATACCTTTATTATATTTTCGGTAAACAAAAGTAATTTCCCCACTTAAAAAATCATTCAGTATAGAAAATACATTTAAATTGGCTCCAATTGCATCTTTGAAAATTTTTCACAAACAAAATTTTAACGTTTTTTCCCTTTCTTTTTGCCACCACCACCACCGGGATTATCACCACTTCCGTGAGGTTTGTTAGCTTTTTCAACTCTTGTTTTCAGCTTAGGTATCATTTCTCCGCAGTATACAAGTATTGAATCTCCTGTTAAATACAAAAAGATAAAGTTAAAGGTTTAATGCATCCGAATAAATAAGTAGTACAATATTATTAGATGTCTAGCTAGATCTTATAATCTGGGTATAAAATGTAGATAGCGCATTATTCGAAACTTTTTTAAACGACTTACGATTAGGAAAACTGGGATTTATTGGACTTCCATCATCATTTTTAAACTGGACTCTAATCCTACCACGAAGAGTTGGTTCATGTGATTTTTCGCGAGAATATACTTTGTTTTCCACTCCAACTGTAAATCCAGCAGCTGCTAGCACATCACGGATTTCCTGATAGTTTGGGTCTTCGCACGCCTAAAAATACAATTAGACACTTATATATTTTAAAAATATTTCTCGAGAATTTTTGGCACGTTAAATGACATGCATTGCAAAAGTTGAATTAAATACCTTGGGTTTCGGGATTCTTCTACCCTCGGCAATCGTCTTTTTACTATTAATATAGGCAGGGTAGATGCACATCCATCTAAGCAATGAAAATGAGAAAAATTCCACTATTATTAGAAATGAATTGAACCTTGCTCAATTTCGTTAAAGTTCAATTAATAATGCTTACCTTTCTTTGTCGCTATATTTTTTGTTTTTCTTGATGTCCATACTTCGACTATTTGCTCGTTAAATTCTACAGCTGAGAGCCCAAATGTGTAATTTTGAATAATGAGTTTTAACAATCAGTTAAGCTCCCGTTCATCCGGCCAGAACATCAATTAAAATTATTAACCATCTGTTCAGCTGACGGCGTGATGGTCCAAAACAGCACCAGTTATATGTAGTACCTTTTACCTATTAGTACCTTTCTTTCCTGCTCAACTCAAATATGTATATTTTGTTTATAAACAAAGCAAGACAAGCACTAGGCAAGCACAATATATCAAGTAAAGTAAGTTTTCTTGTGAGTTGTGAAATAAAAAGGTATATTGGCTATGTGGCTTTTAAAACATCCGCTTGTTAGTCATCTCTAGTTGGGGTACAATAATAGAACCAAGCAAAATAGTTTTGTTATTTATGTCAGATTCAAAAAGGATCAAGATTGATTGATTGATTTTTTGAGGTAGATACAACAATCAACCTACCTACATGATGCACATGTTTCATATACAAAATACAAAACAAGCAAAACGCTTGGAAAATGTAGTATGAATGATGTATGAATGAACATGAAGATATTTGAATTGATACAAATCTCCTCCTGCGTCCTGATAGTGACTACTTCTTGGAATGCGTTTCAATTTTTACGTTTATATGATTGCAGGGTAAATATATAATTTCAAAATTTATTTCCAACAGTTAAAGGAATATAACACGAACATATAACATATAGGAAAGATTTGAAGAAAGGTGCTGTGCTGGATTGAATACGTACATAAGTACGTATGACGAAGATAAACCCAATTTGATTTTAGGAGGTACTAAGTAAAATATCGCATGATGCATGAAAGTAAATATTTCGGTTAAAATATTTACGTCTTTTGCTTTTAAATTTTATATTGAGTTTTCATTCATTTCATCAAATGCATGCATCATTCATAATATAATGCTATGCATCTAATACTTTTTTGCTCTCTCGTGCTCGTAGTCTCGCACAAAAACGTACTAAAGGGTACTTTCATTTCATACAGACAACTAATTGAATGAAATTTCCAACAATTCTCTTTTGTCAAACTAAACCCATCCATCTATATCGTTATCGTACTAATAATAATAAGTAAACCACAATCATCAACAGATGAGATGACGGTCTCAGGGCAAAATCTCGAAAAATAAATCTCGAATTACTTTTTGACCGAAAACTGATGACCGAAAACCGTAATCACGAACTTGGGGGGACAAAATACCGAATTTTGAATTTACAGGAAATCGTGTATTTATTTTTAAAATATTATTTTCAAACCACAATCAAACATACAAAAGCATATTGCTGTCAAGTACCACTCGCATTCGAGTCTTAACAATTCCAGTAACAATTTTTTAGGTAAATGGTTTAAATGTAATTATTTATTCACATATACTGACAAGTGTGAGAGTTGGGTATATACATTAAGTAAGTGCACTTATCTGAATCAAAACTACACATTACTCCTGCAAGGCAGCCCTTCTCTGTTGACTACAGGTACAATATGCAGTTAAGTGCA
>JAHZMT010004483.1:0-15872 GCA_027743785.1 Sinhomidia bicolor | reverse complement strand
GTCAGAACAACATCAAATGATAACAGCGCCTCTGCAAGATCTACACCAAAAGAGAGAAAGGCAAGCACTTCTCCGTATTCGTTATCTCCTTCACCATCAGCTATTCATCAAGAGCCCGAGTATATAATTGCAACAGAGGAGAGAAATTTAGACTTTTTGTATGAAGAAGATGAGGAAAACGAGGAGGAAGAAGAGCAGGTAGGGATTTTAGACGAAACCACGCCACCCCAAGATTTAAATGATACTACAGATAAAAATGTACTGGAGGAAGAAGGAACAAAGGACGAGTCTCTCGTAGAAAATGAAGAGCAGCAAGAAGAAAAACCGTATGTTAGCACATCAAATAGTGTCCAAGAGGAGGAAAAACAGGAGGCTGATAGTACAACAATCTATCAACAGGAAGAGCAGCCTATTACTACTACAAAAATTGGTCAACAGGAGGAAGAGGTAATTGCAAATGGAGAAAGCACGCAACACGAAGAACAGCAAATTGATAAAGGAGAAAGCATGCAACATGAAGAAGAGCAGCCTGCTAGTAGCGAAGCGGTGCAGCAAGAGGAACAGTCTGAAACTCAGGAGGAATGTGAGAATATAGCAGAGCATGAAGTGGAAAGCAGAGAGGAACAAGTTGGCACAATTACAAGCAAACTTTCACCGAATGTTGATGACGAGCAAACATGCCCAACAACTGATACTACGGATAATCACAAGGACGTCGCTGAAGAAGTGGTGGTAAATCCACTTCAACAGCCTCAAATTGAAGAAGAAGAAGAAGAAAAGGAAGAAGAAAAAGAAGAAGTGGCCACTTGTGAAACTTCACAAGTAGAAACGAAGACAACGGACGAAGAGAACCGTGAAGAGGAAACAGAAGCGCATGTTGAAGTGCTAATACCTATTACCGAGGAGACGGGAAATGATGAGGTTACGATTATAGTCACACAGGATGAAATGCCACCAGCTAATTTATCGCAAAGGTAAATTAAATTCAACGTTTTTCCATAAAAGTGGGGTTCATTGGCTTGTATACATATTTAAAAACTTGAAAATAATTAATAACGTTCGATAATATTTGTTTTTCTAGTGACGAAGAAGAGGAGAACAGCAACAGGGATGTAAATGAGGAAGCAGAACAGGAGAGCTTGATCGATGCCAAAAGTCGTGCAGAAGATGCCACAAGTGATAATGGAGAGATTCAGTCTGAGTTCCAACAGCAGCAAGAGGAGACAGAACAATTTGTTCAAGATGAATATCAACAACAGGAACAAGTGCAGTCGCAAAGTGATGAATCTGATGATAAACCTATTTTTTATGAAGAAGAAATCATCACAACAATTATTCATGAAGATGCCGTGAAAAACTCCAACAGCTCCTTCTACGAAACTCACCGTCACGAGCTGAATGACTCGTTTTACAATCTTGAGAAAATTGAGGACACCTTGTCGCAACACGCTTCGGAGGAGCATTCAGTAGATGGAAAAGTCCTCGATGTCTCTGAGCAAAGCTATGAAATGTCAGAGAAAAGCTACAATTATGACAAAGACTTTGAAAATGAGAGTGGCTATGAAGACTTTGATAGAAGTTTTCAGGAAAACCATTACGATGGTAATAATCAGCGCCACCGTCATCATCAACGGAACGGCATGCTTCGAAACAATGAATTGGGGGAACCCAGAATTCACAGACAACACACCTTTGCTGATATTCCTCCGCTGCCGCTGAGAAAGACGTTGCTTATCAAAAAGCAGAAAACGGAGGACTTTACAACGTCAACAATCACAACGACTGTTCCACAACTGAAGAAGAAGGCGAAAGCATATCCAGACCCCAGAAAACCAGCGGTCTATCCACAACGCCTTAACAAAACGACTCTGGCAAGACAGGCATTGGCCAGGGAAAAGCGTAGAATTTACGTTGAGGAACGTATTCAGAATTTCATGCGGAACACGAAAAGCATCCAGACGCCATACGGTAGCTTAGATAGAAGCTTCTCTATAGACAGATCCAACCATCATAAAATCATGAACTCCTCATCTTTCTCACTTTCGAAAATTTCAAGTGACTCTAAGTCAAAGTACGAAAAGTTGCATCACATCACAACAACTTCTCAACATCGGCCAAATCATGATAGTCTGACTCAAATATCCTATCGCAAGTCTAAAATCCAGTCCCCACAGTCCCTACCTGACATTAGCATAATAGACTACTACATGGCTCCCTCTCGAGGTCTTCTTACATCCACACCGGTGTCATCATCCAAAACAAAAAAGTTGTCATCCTCACACAAGTCACACCACTTGTCTAGTAGCATGAGTTCCATTCGTAGTCCCACTATTGGAATAGCCGAGGTTTCCGTAGTAAGTGGAGGAAGTCATAGTCAAGCAGCAGGTGGAGGAAACACGCCTCGTAGTGGCATTGTCATTGACTCCATTCCAGAAGAGACATCAGACTTTTGGAAAGCCATCTCTTCTGAGGAAGGCTACTTTTACACATTTCGGGTACGACAGACCGGACCTGTTCAAATGTTGGACAAAGCAGTGCAAACGCAAAGTGGTCCTATGAACTTTTCCAAAGATTTTTACAATTCCTCCTACTCTAGAAAACGAGCCCCTCCACTTAACAATAAAAGTAGTACAATTACGTTGCCGCTTATTGACGATCGTAAGTCCTTGCACAACGTACTACAATGACATTCAAATGAACTGAGCCATCTTCCTTCTACCGGCACTGCTGTCACTGCAGCTGCTACTTGTAGTACTTTTCATTCTAGTGGCAATAGGCGTAGTTCTTTTGATGATCATGACGATCCTCATCCTGTTGATAGACTTCCTCGCATACTTACCTAATCAACGTAGTTACATAATATTTATGAGACTGTAAATGCTAGAGAGCTAAGAGCGTCACCATACCTAATTGCATCTATATACTCTAGTTTAGTAGTCAGCCCATTAATATTTAATAGCTGGCATATGTACATACATAATATAGAAAGATGATTTACTCTCAAAGGAAATAATCGTCGTGGCTACTAGCAGTACTTTATCATCAACTTATTCAAAATGTTTTGTAGACGAATAATGTCGTGGAAAACCTTTACGCAGTGACTTCAATGTCCCTTGCTACAGTAGTAAAGAAAATATAGTTTCTTTTTAATGCTAAATTACTATTATGACATTCATGGCATGTTCAAGACTTTCCTGCCCTCGCATTTTTCTTGCCTGCTTACACCCACTTCCCACTTCCTCGTGAACCTTTGTAAGTCGTCGTAGACAAATGACGAAACAAATGTATGGACTAGACAGAAATGAGACCAGTAGTTGAAAAGAAAGAAAAAAATACGCAAGCCACCTCAGCATTCACCTTTGATTCTCTCTCCGTGATTTTCCCCCGAAATGGAAATTGTGGCCAGACTATATTAAATCTGTAAGTATTAGTTTAAATATGGATGATTGTGAAATCCTCACTGCCCTTTTTACACACATCAGTCCAAAAGGTATATTTCTGCTTGTACAAAATATCGCACAATTTGCACCAAAGTAATTCTATAGCTATCATATTTAACTTTTAAATAAATAAGTAGTAATTAATGTAGAGGAAAATGTAGA
This sequence comes from Sinhomidia bicolor, assembly GCA_027743785.1. Lineage (NCBI taxonomy): Eukaryota > Metazoa > Arthropoda > Collembola > Entomobryomorpha > Entomobryidae > Sinhomidia > Sinhomidia bicolor. The sequence goes on along the minus strand of JAHZMT010004483.1, from coordinate 12,270 downwards.
AATATAAATTGAGGAAATATAAATAATCATGACAGGTTTATTACATTTGTATTATGTTAAATTTCACATTGCCCCAACATTTATGTCACCAGTCACCATTTCATTTTTGTTTTCTCATGCATAAAACATTATATGAATATTCCAGCAAACAGTTGCTTTTTTGATACTTTTGTACAGTTTTTTTGTTCCGCTGCTTGCTTACCGGAATTCGTTTTGCAATATAAACATGAGTTATAGTAATTATTACCAAAATTCACTCGTACACAATAAACATGAACATGTCAATTCTCCTTTTTCATCTAGGGGACAAGATATTGCGAGAAATTGCAGAAACAGTTCAGCTTCGTCATGACGCCGAGTTACGACGTGCTGAACTTATCCAAAGGGCAAATGATTTGCAAACTCTGATCAAAGAGAAACGGGATAAAATCAATCGGGTAAAGAAAAAAAATACGCAACTTTCCTTCTTCTATTGTAGATTTAGTAAACTTAATACATACTTGCGCTATATGCGATTTTGACGCCAACACGTGCATTTATATTCAAAAGTGTGACATGACCTCAATTACACCTATTTTGTTGAACATTATGGTGCAATCAACGTTGCCTCATTTACTTTCTCTGACAGTGATATGTGTGTAGTAGAATTTATTCCCCCAATTTTCAAACTAGGTAGGTATGCACAAAATGTGTCGCGCCAGTTATATTTCTTCTGGTGCATTTGTTTGTTTTTTATTTATTTATTTGTGTATAGCTAAGGTTTCCCCTTGGTTGTGTAACAACGATAGTAAGAGTTACTTTCTCCAGCATCGCAATATTTACAAATGCCAAACTACATCTAACATATTACAATATATACCTAAACTGTACTCACACAAATAATATACCTATAAACGTATTTCATTTACTCGGAAATTGAGGCAGAGATTGCGTGCACCGCGTCTTCTCACTGTTCTTAATACTTGAAAGTTATAACGTTTCTATCATTTGATTTTGAAAAAAAATAAACGACTGCTCTCAATTGAGTATGTCACACAGGCAAGTGTTGTTATGTATGCACACTATGCACACATAGTGTGTTGGAAATATTTTTCTCGTTTTACAAGCTTGTAACACGTAACCCCAATTAGGTTTCTAGACTACCTACCTTTTTACTGTACCATTAATATGGTCAAGGCTATGAATATGAATGCATAATTTTTTTGTTTCCCTACTGTGCGCAAAGCAACTAGCAGCGCTACACACGACATTAGTTCATTTCAATGTTTTCATACAATTTATTCAGATCAAGGGGGTAATTATTTATTATTGTTGTAATATTACATACAAGTAATTACAGTTTTGTATTTTCTTTTCCAAACACACGTCCGTAAAGGCTTACCGCCATTCACATTTTAAAGCATTTTTAAGTAGAGGAGTTCAAAACTGACAGCGTTATTATTATTATGCATACGCCATAGTAATAAAAATGGTTATGAAAGCACAATCATGATTTTGAATCAGCACAATAATACGTGCGATAATTTTTGTCACCTTGGCGAAGCCAATGCATTTTCAAGCAGTTGGGTCATTTCAAATGACTCATTTGGTATACCACATACATAGGTAGCTCAACTTAAAACAGTGCGCAATTCATTTATATTTTGCTCCTTTCTTAATTTTCAATAGAGACATGAGTTTTGGCACAAGAAGTACATAGAGGAGTCTTCTATGACAAGGCCTCTTGAGGCAGCTTGCAACTCACTACGGGCCGAGTTAAATACCGTACACAGAAGACTACTGGCTCATTTGGAAGGTCGCGATTTACCACTAAGACTTAGAGATGGTCCTTCAAAGAAGGTAATCAATTAAATTTTGAACACGGCCAAGGCCTCCTCAGTATATATGTATGTAAAAATGTACAAGAGTATGTATCACTGTTGAAAACTACATAAAAATTTTAATTCATCCGCCGGGCAAAAATTTTAAAGTTAAATAATAACTGTTTTGTGATAATTATGTATGTATGACACAAAATAATAAACCCTGTTGTTATTGCTACTTGATTTCCAGGCAAATTACAAGATTATGGCAGCAAGACTGCAGCATGAAATCAAAGAGTTACAGCAGAAGGCGAAGGCCGCTAAACTGAGACTTGAATCGGAAATTAAGGTACACTATTCAGCATACAAATTTGAGCCGGCATCGTTACAATTTATACATAATTATTAACTAATCAATAATTTAATTTTTCTTTTCAGTTGAAAGAACAAGCTGAAAGGGAAGTAAGGGAGCTGAGAAATGATCTCGCTCACAAAAAAGTAATCATGTCATTGGCACGGTCCCAGATTGCTGCCTTGCCGGCTGTCCATCCTAGAGGATATGATCCTTTAGGATATTGATTATCTTGTTTAGGCTAGTGTGGTAATAAGTAGGGAACCTCACGTGAAAACGGAAAGAAGTAATACTACATACTTTAAGTCTACCAACAATTTTGAATGTGATTGATTGCCTAGATCTCCCAGTTGTCTCCCCGCCTTTGCAAGCAATTAAGAAAAGCAGAACACACGATATTTGACGAACAATTTTAAAGAGAATATCAATGCCATGTATTATTACCAAAGAAACACAGCAATACCCACAGTCATATAACATTTGTTTGGATTTGTATGTTGTCCATAACCACGCGAAAATGGTTTTCTTATGACAATTAAAATACTACATACATACATACATAACTGTACAGAGCAACCTACAACATAGGTATAAAAACACTCAAGAAACAACATAAAATTTAAAATATGAAGCTAGTTAATTACTTATGAATTATGCATTTGCACATTCGTACAGACATTTGTAAAAATGTCATTTTCTTTTCATGAAAACAAAAAAACATTTGTGTAGTTTTAGAGTTAGCGTTTCAGTTGGGAGAAAGCTCCTTCATGTAGTGAACAAAACTACATAAGTGGAGCAATATGAATACAGTATACCTAAGTTACAACTAACTTATAGGTCTTAGATCTTTACTCATAAGAAAACGAATAAAACTAATTTTAAAGTGGGAAACTGATGGTGAGTGATGTGACTGATGCACTTACAATACTTTTTAATTATTAATTGAGATAAAAAAAACAAGAGGATAAATGCGAAAAAAAATTTAAATTTCCCATTTTGTTTCATAACATTAGCATAATATAATATACGAATGTAATTACCATTACTTGAGTTTGATTGATGAGCCCAATAATAGAAAGAAAAAAATAGTGTCTGTACTATCTAAACAATTAAACGTGTGCATGAATATCAAGTTGGAAAGAAAGGTTTAATCTGAGATTTTCGACTGCACACATCTTTTGGCGGCGATGTTAATGAAAACAAAGAGCACAAGTGAATTTAATAATATAAACAATTGGCGTATTCATTTCAAGAAAAATTACTTTCCAGATTTTCAACAGTAAAATTAAGGTACCATTCATAAGTTTACTTTATAGATTCATTAAGCAGTTTTAACTTTGAATTTCCAGTAATATGTCTAAGATCAACCTGATGTAAGTGTGATGAAGCCATTTAAAATTAATTTTAGCGGTTATATCTGAGCCTCTTCTAAAGGTGTACCAGTCTAATTATCAGAGATACATAGAGATAGGATCTAGGATCTGAATCATGCTAGGGTTTGACTCAGATTCAAATCTTCAGGCAATGACATGAATGATGAGGGGTCATTAACAGTTTTGTGCTGTCATTCCTCTCAACAATCTATTCGTTCCTGCTGTATATTTTCGTGTTTTGACGACAACAGTTAAAATTTACATTTTAATCAATGTTTTGATGATTTGTCTACTTTATTATGTCTAGAGTTTGGAGGTGGGTTGTACTATTTGAGTTCATTTTTTAAAAATCTAAGCTTACACTTGTGTTAAAATTAAAAGTACTATTATATTAAGATAAATTACACTATTATTAACACTTACAGCCTTTTGTGATCATAATGCTAGTTGTTAGGCCGAAAATAATTTTTAAAACAACAATGATATATAATATAATACCGTTCACTACATGTTAAATGTTTAACGGCAAAATTGTGATCTTTTTACTGGAAACCTGATAAACGCAGCTTTGTGATTGATTTTATTCCACACTGTTTTGTTAAAAATTTAAGATTTTGTTGCGTGCTATTTTTAAAAATTGTATTTTGAGATTACAAAGTATATTGTGTATTGTGCACGGCTGCGTATGTCCATTATGATAATTTATTGTTGATTTATTTATACTTTAAACTCTCATAATTTCTGTTCTTTTTTTCAAACTAGCCCTTCACTATTCATTTGGAATGAAATATAAGAATCTGAAAAGAAATGAACGATTGATTATATATCCAAATCCGATCCGATCAGAAAAATAATAAGGAATACGTGATTAATAATAATTAAATAACTTTTGACAACAAAATTATTTTGAAAAAAAAAACGATTGCAATTTCTCAACCAAATAAAATTATAATCGACAACGCACGTGTTTATATATAATACCTATGTCAACTATAAAAAAACTTTAATTTATAACATTAAAAATAAAACATTATATTTGAGTCAAATCACCCCATGTGGCGTTTTCAACGTACCAACATATTAAATATATATAAATATATATATATTATAATAACTTACTTAAATTTACAGTGCGACGTAATTTGTAAGTGCTTAGATATTAGTGCATAAAACTGTATAAATGATTCATAACGTCCTATCAGTATGAATAGTAATAATCATAATATTTACAAAAAATTTATTACAAGTGAAGTGTAACTGATTGTTTTAACAGTGAATCGATACCATTAAAATAATAATAATAGTAATAATGTGTATGATTTACCTAGAAATTTATGAGGAACGGGTTTTAAAATTTCACATATTTTGCAAAAGATTGATGGATTTATTTTCTCACCATTTAATTAAATATGACTGGTGCTTAAGTATATTTGTTTGTTTGTATGATATGGATAATATCAGTATATATTGACTACCGTAGGTATATTTAAACATACAAGATAACATAATAAGATAATGCTATGTAATATGATTGATCAAGTGTAGTGATTTTGTTTTTATTTATTTTCAGTTAATTAGTAATGTTTCTTTAGTTTGATTATTATAACATACTTGGAGAACATAAAACATTTATTGCTGTAAAAATGTGATGTGATTGTGTACGTACTGTAACAATGGTGCAACTGTGAAAGTATAAGTTGCACCATCATTAAAATGTATGTAGACTGTAACTCGTGAATTATATTGTGTTTTGCTGAGAAACCGTAATCGTAATAATAAAAAAATCGAAATGATAAAATCTTCACGAAGAATTTATTGCATTAAAGGGCCCACTTGTGGTGACTTTACCGGTAAACAAGTCGGGTCGTCATCATTTTTGACGTTTGCCGTTAAAATGGTTTTTTACACAAATCCATAAAATGACTTTTCCATAAAAAATCCAAGGGGAAAACAGTTTTTTATATTTCTTATGTATTATGTTGAATTAATACCTTGTAGCGATTTCCAATGTTCTCCTGCTATTATTATCCGTTTACAATGGGGATCGCTTAAATAGTTCCCGGAATTCACGACTTAGGAATTCATTGACAAGTTCTTTTGGTATGAACATGAAACATTATATCTGGCATTTATTCAACCGCAACCTTGTAAGGTGCATGTGTAATGCACACTGTCTTTAAACTTGTTCACAGTCCTGTTAATTGTCATTTCAATCATGAATTGGTGTATTTTAATTTTAATAATTGCTCATATTATTCTTTTGATGATCAGTAATCAAAGAATTATAACGAGTGAAACGCCAGAGTTTACTCGTTACTCGTTTCTTCTAGCACTGCTTGTCTTTGAAAATTAGTTAGTTAGTTAGTCAATCAGTTTTTAACCAACTTGCAACTGAAACAAAAGTGTCGAAAGAACCTTGATTGTTTTATTTTAATGAAGGAACTGGTACACTTTCACCAAACATTTGAATTTCTTCGTCACAGTTTATTTTAAATCTGTGGTATCCGCTCAAAGACAGCATCTGTCGGGCCATTGGGGCATACGTAATCCTCTCTATGGCATTGGATGCTTCCGTAAAGAAATGGAACTACTTTTTGATGAAAATTGAGTTGGGCCAAAAAAAATTACCTGAGCTTAGGCATACCTCTTTGGTAACTAAATCTATTAGTTGAATATGCAACTTTGGAGATAAGGAGCATAAAACATAATGATTGTAGTACATACGTGAAATAATGCAATTCAATTTCAAATTTATAAACTGTATGCAAATAGGTAAATGAAAATTATGCAATTTATCCTTCTCCATTTTATCAATTTTGGTAAGTAAACTTTTAAACGTAAATCATAATTTAATTTTTATCGTTTATTGACGTAATTCATTAACTACGAGATTCAGACGATACAAGGATTTATGTTTTTGAATCATTATACTGCACTACTAGTACAAAGTATTGATTGGAAACTAATTTAAATATTTTTGATTTTTACAATTTAATTTCGAACCTGATCACTGATAAACTAAACTGTGCACACAATATTATGCATATTTAATAGGACTAAAAGTTTGGACTAACAACATAACACTTGCTCTTGATCAAGGGATACAGGATAACGGAACAAGTAAGCTAACAGCACTACTACCTAACTATAAAACAATGTAACAAACGGAATTTATAAATAATTTTGCTGCATATCGACTTTTGACATTACAATATTGGATTTAATGATAACAAAATATACTGGTCTTAATTAGGACGCTCGTTCAGACACACAATAATCGTTCAAATTTCAAACCTACATGCTATAATACTCTGTTAAAACTTAAACTGATCAATATTACTTTTTTAAAATTATATACAACAAAGAATTAGCACTTTAGTTTGGAACCTAGTCGTTGTTGATGTACTCATTTCGCGCTTATCCTACGTAGCATTCCTTCAACAAAGCCTTAATTCGCCACTTTAAATTGTTTATTTTTAGAATAATTTTATAAAGAATCAGTTAAAATAGCAACAGCTATCAGCTCTACATATTTTGTAAGATATTCATATCTCTCAGGTTAAAAAAGTACTTTTAACACAAACATGACGACATTTTTCACTGTACTCCCTGAAAAAGTTATTAAAATACATACCTATATATTATTAGCCTTAATTATAAAATAACGTATGTAAATTATATATATTTAGTTTAACTTTTCTATTTTTCTTTAAAAATGAAACATTTTAACACAATATGCAGCATTCTTTATTGCTGAAAGGCATTAGAAATAACCAATATATTTCTTCGTTTTTTAACGATGATATGACGGCATTAGATGGAGCAGGTGGACGATATTAATGCGGCCCTGCAAATCCGAAAAACAATAGTGAAATATGTAGGTCATTTCACTAACGGCCTGTTTTGTCGCTCCTCAGTGCACGATTGATCTTTGTAACGGCGTACTTCGGCCATATATTGTGACCAAGCATCAGATTTTCCCTAAAAATACATAAAGTTGCAATTAGTTGGAATTCAAATAATGCCAAATGAGAGTTTTAAAATTTCAATGATAAATTATAACGCGCTCAAAATTGCTTGGGATGATAGATACATTAAGTAATTATTATTCATAATTAGTAATAGAGTAAAGGTGTAAAATATACAAAAATATAAGTAACCTTTGAGTTGTCATCTTCCACCTTCTGTTTCTTGACAACTCCAGTGGGAAGTACCCTGCCACCGCGTCTTTTTCCGACCTACAAACAGCTTTCGAGTTAATTTTGAACTCTTAAACTGGAACCTCAGCCCTCTTAAAGAGGGTGGTTCATAATGTCATAATAATAAAATATGTGAGAACTCTTCTAGCCAGAATGAAGACTTCTTAATACCATAATCGGGACAGCCTTTTTAGTCTCCTTTTCTTCCTTATCTTTCTCATCAACGGTGTGTTGAGCTGATTTCTTGTCTTTGCTGGATTTTGCAGTCTTTTCAGCGTGTGGAGGAGAAGATTTTGATGGGCGGTCCTCGGATCGTTTCGAAAAGGGCAAAATTTCTCTACCGTTATCATTTGCGGATGCACTAGGTGCTGTGTCCGTTTTATACAGCAGCAGGGTACATTTGGTTGGGTGAATAGTAGTAGTTAGATGGTTGTTGCATTTGATAGTATGAATGTACGGGCTGCGAGTACGGCATATTATTTTGCCCTTGATTCTGATTATTTTGGTTCGGCGTCGTCGGAGGTGGATACATATACTGATTGTATGATTGACCAGGTGCTTGTACGGGAACAACAGTATTGGGCGGTGGTGGTGGTGGTTGAGCAACGGTATTGTACGGCTGGCCTTGATTATACTGTCCCCATGGATTTACTGGCTGACCATATTGGGGAGCACGATTGGCTGAATGTTGTGGATACGCTTGTTGATTCGAAGAATAAGGCTGATTAGAGGCGCCACCGTAAGATGAGGTATTGTTGTGATTCACTTGAGCTTGATTATAATACATGTTGCCTCCATTTGGTATTCTATTTTGTGGAGGAATCGAGGGAGAAGAACTTGGAGGAGTTTGGCCTCTGTACTGGGGCATACTGTTATTACCACTCCAAGGATATGGCGAATTATTACTTCCCTGATGCTGTTGATTCCCATGATAGTGCTGACCTTGGTAATGTCTGTCCATCTTTTTAAAGGGTGGAGATCTAACGTCGAGGTTAACAATTTATTCTGTGTTGGATATTTAGGAATATAATTTTTTCTCGTCCACAATTAAGTATTGTTCCATAAAGCGAGTGGAGATGTCTACAAAAACAAATAAACTAATTTATGAAGACAAGTTACAAGTAGTTATTAATTAATTACACGACAAACTACCTCGCATTCTTTAACTTGATAGAATACTAAAGGCATTTTGCTAATTTGCTCATTTATTTTGGCAAGATTATCCGATTAAATTTGTATTTTTTTCGTTAGCAAAAATACAAATTGCCAACTATTCAGTTACTCTTTGGTTTAAAGTTGGGTTTATTGTATTTATATTTTAGTGAACTGATACTGATTGCATAACAGAATACGGTAATCAATCAAGGTCAACAATATAACTTAATAACTGACCTGATCAAATCATGTTAAAATTTTCAACAAAATAAAGTTTCATTACCTTTAACCTTTTCTATGTATTTACGTTGGGTTGGACGCTATTTTCGCAGAAAAAGTTGTATAGGATCACTTTAACAAAATCTCTCCATCGCTACCAAATGACATCAGGTGATAAAATTAAGCGCTATTCTGCTTCTAGGAAACACTTATTTTCTTCCTAATTTTAAGGCTTTTTAAATTAATCTTTCGTTGTATATGGTACTTTATTGGCTATATTTTTAGTATTAACTGAGCATCAAAATATTGGTTTTGTATAAAAAACAATAAATACGTTTATTTCTTGCGTTAGGAACAGAATTAACCCGTTGTAGGGTGGCACGGTAGTATAGAGGCAAATAGATTTCCTTACAAATTGTAAATATTTATTGCTGAATAATTAACTAGGCAACTTAATTTTTTTACACTATATCCTGAACAGTGTTACGGCGAATTACTACGCTCATTTTTATGATTTCAGGGAGGATAACATTTTTGTCGTATCTCCTCGTCGTAGTCGTAAACGAGAACATAAAAATGTAAGTAAATGCTTGTCATAGAACTTTTTGCAAGGCTTACTACTTGGTACACTCACACCACTGCACAGCGACTCAACTCAACTGAAAATGTAAAAAAAATCTGTTTTCAAAGAACAAAAAGACTACACTGCTACTCTCCGTGTGTTACGTTTAGCTTGTGCTAGACTAGTAGCCACTACTTCAGAAGCACTGCCACAGCCACTATAGCCAGAAATCAATGGATCAATGTAACTCTTATCAACGAGCACATCCAAAAGGGGCGGTGACAACCAATGTTACAACTTTTTTGTATGCACGTCTACAAGGGAAGGAGTGGGCCCTTACTTAATTTCCTACGCCATGAAATTTCTTTGTGTAAAGTTACAAGTAAAAGGCAAGATATGAAATGTTCCGTATATTTTAGCTAGTTAAGTTATGGTGGAGTCGAGTTTACAGGTGTATCTTTTATGATGTTTTTGTTGACCTCACCGGGAGGGGTCACTGCTATTTTAATATATTAACATAGGTATATACAAAGTTTGGAATGAATAGGCAGAGCAGCAACAAATCCTAGTACTTTGAAGACAGAAATCGACGTTTTTATTGGTATCCCATTGCCCCATAATAGAAGTTGACCTGCATACGTAAGCAAAATGTCTGCACTGAATTAAGGAAAATCTGTTCAGGTGATGGTATTTAAAGATTTATAAGGGATATGGACATACAGACAGACGGACAGCGGTCGTGAACGACCATTCTGAATAACAGTCCCTACAACAAGACACGATACATGTACAGATTACAGAATAGTTGGGGAATTTAGTGAAGAGATGTTGCTCACTGTATGGGATGCGATGCGTTGCATGGAATGTCTACACACAGAGTATTGTGTGTTCCTGCAGCTAATCAGTTTTTTTTTGCAGTCATTTACATGCAACGTAACACAGGATTATAAGAAGAATCCAAGCGATGATAACTAACTGTGCCTGCAGCAGTAACAACAAAGCGAACATGTCGTGTAAACAGGCACACATGCTTTTATCATTTTCTCGTAAAGTAATACCAGCAACAGCAACAGCAACCACTACCGGAAAAATGCAGTCAACTTTCTCTATAGCGAACATTTTTGTAAAGAAACTCTATGAAATAAAAAAATATCCTTGGTCGATCAGGGAATACAGTAGAATTTGGAAAAATTCAATTAGATTTAAGTTATTAAAACAAGCCTTTTGTAATTTGGGTTAGCTTCTAGTTTTCCTTTATACCATAGAATAATGTATAAAATAATTTGTAGGATTAAGATTATTTGAAATTATGGTTCATACTGTATTCATAAATCATTTAATTTTAGTACTTTTGTGTTTTTATTCGATTCCGCAACTCCGGGTTTATAAAATTATTCCAATTAGAAAAAAGAGCATTGCATGCAAACGTAAAAATATGTCATTGAAACTAAATTGTTCAGACTAAATTGTTGAAATGTAAAACAACGCTGTATAATTTTTAAAATGTATGTAATATTAAACAATATGTTTTATTGGAATAAAGTTTTAAATCATTTACTTTAGTCATCATTATAAACCATTGCAAGAAAAGCTTGATTTCATTAACTGTACGACTGTACGTTATAAAGGAATTGGACGAAATAATTTCCTAACTTATGAAAAGGAGCTTGCAGTCAGTCAATCACCTCGTTCGCTGTCTTTGTGCACTATGTACCTAAATCTAACTTTTATGTTGTCAGACAAAAAGAAACAAAGAAATTTGACAATGCCGTCTTTCATAAACATTAAAGCGGCATATGATGTGTAATAATAAAACCTTTACAATGGCTTTTAAGTGACATATGACATCAATTTTTTAATATCATTGAACTTGTTTTTTACTTTAATGCACACAAACAGTTCAGAATGGTTTGAAGTGACTACTACAGAATAGACAATGTTGAAATGCTTCGCTCTGTCCCACTCCCTATATGCAGTTAAATAGAGTAATGAAATTCTTGGATAACATTTAAGATTTAAGTACATGGTAACTCTTCGTTTAATACATTATAGCATTGTGTTATTTTGGCGTCTGTCTACGCTGCTTCATAATAAGTGACAGTGACACAGACTTTCACATCACAAAGGCACATTTGTTTCTCCATTAATCCTCCTGAAAAACTGAAAGGTAAAATTTTTGATGAATTTGGAACATTATTACGTTATATTGTTTTGTTACAAGAAGCACATTGAAATAAAGGAATTGCAGAACAATATACCTGAACCTTATCAAGTAGATCAATGTAACATTGTGTTCAGAAATAAACCGAACATGTCGGAATGTTCTAAAGTAGCGAAGACGTCAATAGATAAGCTTTCGATAAGCTTAAGATAAGTTTAAGTGTAACATAGAGCGTCTATTACGTAACGATTAATGTATAACGTGTAATGTATACGTAAATAAACCGAACATGTCGGAATGTTCTAAAGTAGCGAAGACGTCAACAGATAAACTCAAGATACGCTTTCGATAAGCTCAAGATAAGTTTAAGTGTAACATAGAACGTCTATTACATAACGTATAATGTATAACGTGTGAAGTATACGTAGATAATAATAGTCGTTTAAG
>JAHZMT010004482.1:0-10389 GCA_027743785.1 Sinhomidia bicolor | reverse complement strand
TATGTAACATAAGATCTTCTTTTGTTTTGTACTTTGCTGCGTAAGTAAACAAAGGTATTAGTTTTCATTCACTAATAAACTCTACTGACTATGACTGCTCTATAAATTCCAGTTTATACATACACGTTTATCTAGCACAATTGATGAAAGAAAACGTGAGTGCAAAATGTAGATACAAAATAGAAGAGCTGAATACTAAAGTGCATAGAAAAAGAGTAATTTTTCTTCTAGGATGAATAATAAAATAAACAAAAATTCTGGTGCAAGCAATAGGCTCTATGAGAGCTTGCTTACACTGAGTGATGATCATTTCCAACTGTTGTACCAAAGTGGAACGAAACAATAAACTAGAAAGCGAACCGATCTTGTGTAACAGTTGTCATATTATTACGGTAGTTAACTTTGAACAAGGAAAATATTTATGCGTCCTTTCAAAAAGATAGTAAAGAAGAAACACATCTTGTAACTTATTCGCAATTTTGCACCCAATGCTATGCAGCAAAAATACATACTTGTCACGGCATCGTATACACAGCTTATGAACTAGCAAAATTACTTTGTCGTCACCCGTTTATGAACTATAAAACCACAACTCAATGAATGACAATATTTTAAAATATCCCATTGTGGGATTTATGTATGTAAATACTTCATTTCCGTCACTGCTACCAAAATTTACACCAAAAGAATAGTTGTGGAAATGTTCGCCTCTTTGTGTTTTTGAGTATGCATGGCGTTTTGCAGGTGTTTTAGACGGTAAATGTTATTATTATTGTACTTGTTTCTAGATTTTTGTGAAAGCTATATTATTAGAGGAATCTTTTAATGTTAAATGGATAAATAACATGCAATGTTAAAATGTAAAAACTTTCTCCTCTTCTGCGGTCCGTATGTAAATTGTAAATTATACAAGGTGAAAATATGTAAATCTCTCGTCCCTACTTCTCATTTCATTATAGAGATACGCAATAAATATATTAAAATTTGAATTAAACCCATTCTTTTAAAATGTAATTTTCAAGTTTTATGTACGCACATGACTGCGACTGTGTGTACATAAATGTAAAAAGTCTTGAATTAAGAGAAAGCAAACTAAACCTGCCATGCCTATTTTATATTAATAAAATGCACTTATAAATTATAATTTAACAGGGTGGTCGTTGCTCTTGCTCTTGTGGGGAACAGTGCAGTTCTAATAGTACTTTTACTAGCCCCAGGACGTATTTCAGTCCAGCGGTTTCTGATGGCGAATCTGTCTTGGTTGACCAGGTGAGTATACAGAAAAAATAATACAATATGTATGTCCTTGTGCTTATGAACACGTACGTAGACATATTTTTAAGGTACTCGCTTTTATTTATAACTTTTCTATATGCTTGCGATTGATTGCTATTTTGATCACTCTGTGGTACTTTGTTAGATTGCTGCAATTTGTCTCTAAAAAGCATGATCCATCATGCAATTTGTAGATATCATGTATCATTGTTATACTTTCCCTATAATGTGCCAATTTTTTTTATATATTCTTAATAGAGCCATACATTTGACCAAGCGGCTAACACTATTGGGTGCAGCTCAACTTATGGCATTTGGATGGTTTATGGCTATTTTGTTGGCTGCACTACCTCTCATGGGCGTTTCTTCATTTTCCAAGACAAGGTTTGTTGTACACTTTATATATATATCTTTAAACAAAAAATCAATCTCACAGAAATAAATTCTCAAAACAAACCAACTACATGCTTTCCTTACATGTCTTCAGAGACACCGTCATCGTTGAAAATTTTTAGTTAGTAAAATAATGTCAATAGATATTTTCTCTGCGTCACACTTTTTTTCTACAAAATATGATTTGCTACTTTTTCTTGTCTTGTGAAGTTTTCAGTTTAATTTATATAATCTAATCTTTTACAATTTTTTTTCGTCCTTAAAGACAATATTTACTTTATTATACTACCTATACACTACTTTTAGACTAATGGTAAAGTTTCTAGTGGTTCCAGTGGAATTTCATTTCTGCTCATGAACCAAAGTATTGCACGTTTAATATATAAAGTTGACTTCATTCTATTATATTACTCCAGCATTTGTTTGCCCATGGAAGCCCACAGTGGAGGAGCTGTCGCCTACCTCATATTTCTTCTACTTTTCAATGGAGTTGCATTCCTGTTGGTAGCATGTGCGTATTGGCAGATGTACCGTGCTGTAGCAGGTCATGGTGGATCAGGCGGTGGGGCGGCGCCAGCAGCATCTTCAGCAGATACAGCAATAGCAAAGAAAATGGCATTACTTGTCTTCACAGACTTTGCGTGCTGGGCTCCCGTTGCTTTCTTTGGACTAACGGCTGTCGGTGGGATGCCTCTTATCGGTGAGTGAAAGTTACACACACAAACATTTTCTCACGTTGAATACTCTTGGGACTTTTAAATTAAAGTCTCAGACCGTTTTCTATCCGCTGTTGGACATCTCACTCATTTCTGCTGTTAACACCTACAACAGCAACGCAATTAGTTTTATTACAGAACATTTTTCGTGTGAATTTCACTTTTGTGAAAGAAGAACTGAAAACTTTGGCACTTTTCATTCATTCTCATTTCTTTGATATTATATACATATAGGTATATGTATATATATCCAACACTGTCTACATTACACGTTAGCATCAAAATGACTATGGTTGTGCAAATTGATTGTGCTACCAACTGTGTCGGTCAGTTTAGTCGTAACAATACTTCAGCTAGTAATGATAAATGGAGCAAAAAAATAAATAAATAAATTATTGTTGTATCTAGATTATTTCTCATTGGTGTTTTTCTAATTTCTTTCTCTCTTTCTCCTCCTTATATTTGCTCAGGTGTAACTGATGCGAAAATATTATTGGTATTTTTCTACCCATTGAACGCCTGCTGCAACCCATATCTTTATGCCATTCTGACAAAGCAGTACAGGCGGGATCTTCTACTTCTTCTCAGCAGGTAGAGCAAAACGGTACAACTATTTATATTGTCTGTGCTTCTTATTAACTACTATTAATTATTACACTCACTCATTTATGCAAAAAGAAAAAAAACTACTCAATACATTCTTCTTAGTGTATAATTAACTATTTCTCTCCTATGTACTACATTCAGTCAATAATATAATAATGTTTACTCAGTCACTACGCATTTACTTTTACTAATGATGACTTACTCTCTGCTACACCGCTATTCTTCGCTCAACTTATCTTTTTCATTAGCTTTATTACTTTCTTTTCAAGATGTACATTTTTCATGTATAAAACACTTTTTGTATTTCACTTGGAATTTCCTCTCCTTCAGTTCACTAGTCAGCCTTTGCTTTCTTCCCCTTTATTTGAACCTATTCATCAAAATGCCGTCCATGATCCTTCTCTTTTCATTCCTTTTCCTCTCCAGATCTTTTGCTTCAAATGAAAGAAGACTACTGCGTGGCAGTTGTATAATATGATGTTCTATATTCCTCAAGTGAACTTCTAACTCTTGTGAGAGCATCCTTTGATATAAAGAAAGAAATATTAAATAAAGCAATAATAATAAGCATCCGTATGGACTTTTACGTGACTTACAATTTTAATATGATAGGTGTATTTTTTCTATCTTTTTATTTATCTCAGGAAAAAATTATACATATAAACCTCTATACCTATATTCTCTAATGCTCTGCAGTACTTCAGCTATATCGTCGTCCATTTTAACAAAACAAAAATGAAAATACACACATATACATACAATATATACATAAGTATGTATATTTATTTTACTTGTGACTTTTATTCTATTTTTTTACACATACTACATACCTACATACATATTATATATACCTCTGTCATTTTGTGAACTTTTTCCTGTTTAATGTGTCTCTGTCTTTTGTCTGCTCCATGTTTCTTGTTTTCTCTCCCTGTGTGTGTCTAGAGATTGTCAGCTTGCCCATCGGCGTGTAGAGAGTAGATTTGTCATGTTTGTCAGCAACGGTCTTTTCTGACACAGACAATCCACATGGCAAGTTTCTACAAAAAATAACTTCTCTGTAAATTTACTTTGTATAGAATATTATAGGCCTATACCTACTAAACACTGACATTTTTACACTCTCAAGCGTAATAATAATAATAATCATAATAATACATATAAAATCATTTGTTATGCTGTGATGATGTTGTCGCATGGATGTGCTTTTTTTAGTTAAAGATTTTCTCTTTTATCTTGTTCCTTCTTTGTGTGCACTTTTTTTGTACTCACCTAAATCATACTCCCATCCAAACAAAATGAATCCAATTTTTGTAGATAGCCCTTGTCAAATGCAGTGTAGTTGACAATGAATAATGATGACGAAAAGAGACACAAGATATGAAAAGTTGTTTATTTTCTAACAAAGCTTAAATAAATATAACTTTATCATTTTGAAACTCTATATCCCTGCGCAGTGCCAAGAGGCATAAAGACTCCCTTGTAGTCTCGGCTTGTTAGTAGAGTACTTTCATTAATTTAATTCCAAGCACGTTGTACTATTTTGGTCAAGATATAATCATAATGAATGAAGCTGGAAACATCTTTTTTAGATTTTATTTCAAAGCCTTGAGTTACTCTGAATGTAGAGATTGGATGCAATGATATTCATTGCTTTTGTGTGTATTCTTTACATTGCATGGCTTATTATTCTTGCTGATCAGAAAATCTAGATGCTGCTTTCCTGCTAATTTCATGCACCTGTAAATAGTTGTGCAAAAATGAGCATCTCCGTTTTTTAACAAATTTTATAATAAAAATAATTACTTATTTGGCACAAGTGCTAAAAATCTGTTAACTTTGAGTGATATTTTATCTTTTTACTAATAATTGTTCACAAACAAACATATTGCCTTTCTCCGCTTAATTTTGACCTTTTTTCTGTATGCATTTCTGAAAATCATTTTAAACCGGAATATTTTGTCTCATGTAAGTAGAGTTGCTTTTTTGACATAAACTGTCTCATTAATATACTCATTAAAATTAAAGAAACGAAACGAAAAAAACATGCACATCTTTATACGTGTAGCATAAATATATTTTTGATTCGTCACAATGTATATATATATGTGTATATTATATGTGCAATGTAATATTTTAAACGAGCATTTTTTGCTTTCTATTGTTTCTTGCATGATTCTTGTTGCTGGATAACTACTACTGCTCTCTTCATGTCAATCTTCTTGGAAATTCTTTCAATACACCAAAAAAAATTAAACACACACGAAATGCCTTTCTTCAACTTGGTTTTATTTGCATCTCTGTGAATCTTGTGGTGTCTCTCCTCTCTAAAAACCTTATGCTTTGTCACCAATGATGAAAAAATAAATCTAAAGACATGGACTGTGTACAAAGCGTGCAGCACGGTATAAAACGGGAGCAGCATCCACTAACAACACAATGCAGACAATGCAAACCGTATTGCGAATGGGTTCGATGACAGAGACCAAAGTCGCAGGAGGTGGTGGAAGTGGAAGAGGTAGTGTGCTAGTAAATGGAGGTCGATCTTCCGTCTCTGTCGCTGCTACCAACAACTCACTCGAAGACGAAGGGCTCCTGCTGATGTCATCTCGAACTGGAAATACGTCATCCCAAAACAAGTTAAACAAGGAGCAGCAACACGGGAAAACTGAATTACACCAGCATCATGTAAACATTCTTGACCACCCTTTGCAGTCAAAGCATCATCATCATTCACAGTCCTTGAAAAGCTCTTGTGAAGACTTCAGAAAGGCACTGAATCTTCATCCCCCACCTATTGACGATGATGAGGACGATGACGTGTTTGATATTAATGGACTGAGTGGAAGGCATATTGCGGAGACAACATTCATCAGTATACCTATTACAGTATCGTCGACAGCTGGAACAACAGGAAAGAATAAAAGGTTTGGTGAAAGTGGTTCCTCAGCGCAGGAGAAAGTGGGAACTAATAATGGGGATCCGGCAAAAGAGAAATTAATTCAGCATGTCGTCGAACAACACTCTCATCAACAGCATGACAAAAATGCTGCTGCTGCTGTGAATTCCCCTTCTAATGTGAAAGATAAACTGACAAATAATGCCAATTCTGGATTGGTCTCTGCAGTAAAAGAGGAACATGACCTGGAACATGAGATTACTGAAACAACTCCCTTTTGTAAGTAAAGGAATAAGAGTGTACGAAGTTGTGTGTATAGTTCTAAACGAACTAGACAAGAATATACTATGTTCTCACGAAAATGACAAAGTATGTTACTGGATGACCAATATTTGTGGTTAAGAAAGAGAAAATGATAAAAAAAATATAAAGATGATAAATATGACTATCCTCTTCTAAAGGTGAAAACAAGGCAGTTGAATTTTAAAGTTGTATTCATTTATGTCCATGACATATGAATCAATATCTAATTTAAATACTTCAATTGATTCTCATATATGCATTTAAAAAGAATGATTTACTTTTACCGTAATTTACAGTTACTCTCCATCCATTAATATTTTATAATTTAAGAACTAAGCTTTCTCAAAAGCGATTTGAACTGTACAGTATTTAAGTTAAGCTTGAAGAAAATTGATGTAAAATCATAGTTCGTTTTTTATAACTACATACATAAGTATAACTAAACTGTATAGTAAAAAGTACATACCTATATATTACCTATATTAATGTAATATTTTTACAATTAATTTAGTAGTTAGTTTATCTGTAGATAGAATTTCGTTCGACTCTATAGAATATTGAAATTTCTCAGTCAAGTATACTTTGAGATTTAAAATAAATAAACCTAATCGTAAGTATGTACATGTCAATATCATCTTGTGTGATTTTAATAATGTAGTTAGTTAAACAGAAATATAATTCCTTCAAAGTATTATCAGCAATATTCCATATCGTAATATACAACGTACTCTACACGACTAGTGAATAATTTCAAATTTACAACTCAGTAGTAAATAGATTGTAAGCAATTATTTATATGTATCATACCGTATATAATATACAGGTCAATATAAAATTTAATTAAATACACATATATATCATTTCTTAGTTTAATAAATATAAATACTAGAAATTGAATCGAAGAATTTTTTGTGTGTACCTGTTTATAATATGTACACCTGTCATATGCTTACCTTTATTTACCCTAATAAAACGTATCAGCTTACTACGAAACCATTACTGTAATTTCAATAAATTTGGTGTAAGCCAGACAGAACTAATAATGCTGTATCTAGGTTAGTATTCATATCAGAGTTTTCAAGCAAATTGCAAAAATATACGTTCTCAATTGACGTTGACAATGTCATCAAAGTCATCAGTCGAAGGAACTAGATAAGTGTTCAAGCAATTACAATTTATTAGTGCTCCTTGTTGACATCTGTCAGAAATTCTTCATTTGCAAAGTTCGGGTTTTCCACTATGTGCCTACATATCGTATCACATTTGGAGGTAACTTGTAAGTGTCATACAAAGACGTTAATGGTGATGACTCCCCATTGCGCAACTACGTACAGTGCCAATGGGACAGTTGATGAAACCGTTGAAAACAAAACATAACATATAGTCCATATAGTCAAATTACAGAGTTTGTGAATAAATTATTTCCATTTCGAAACTTTTTAATAGCATTTTTCACTGACCAAAAGCGAAACACAAAGCTTTTATATAAGCTTTTGCTACGAAATGTTAAGGTCTCTTCTACAAACGCCATGCTTGAAATGACAAGACAAGCTATAAGAACGTAGAATGCACCCGCAATGTGCTTCATAGTTAAGTTTTCAGAGTCCATTTCCACATGTTTTGCTTTCGCCGTTTGATTGGTACTCTGCCACCACTTTAATTTCGGCAATCGCACATTGTAGTACATGTCCATTTTATCCCAAATGTCAGCCAAGTGGAATTGTCTCGTGTAGCTCAATATTTTCCCAAAATTCAGTCGATAAATTGACTTGCCTTCTGTTCCCAAACCCAGCCATATATTATACGTCCTTGCCGGAGCAAAAACAAGCTTACGCGTTTCTGAACTGGAAAGATTCCGTTCTCGTAGGTGAATCATGGCAAAGTCGTACGCAATGCAACCATACTTGTGCTTAACAACTTTTTCCAGACATTCCAGACCGAATCCTTTAAAAATTTCCATTTCCGCCACCAATTTCATATAGACAGGATCAGTACTAGCCGCCAGTGTATTATATGCCGAGTCTCCATGCTTCATAAATCCAACTTGATAGCCTGAAAATGCAAGTTCGTCAAATGTTTTTGGAATTTCTCCCAACACAGGAAATGCTAGTAATGTAACCATTTTTGAGCGGTACACAGTTGTCACCACCATTGTAAAGAAAAACCATAAAGCTACAAAACTCCGAAGGGTTTGGGACTCTGGAAGAACAGGAGAGTCTTGCTCAAGAAATGTTGATAAGAGAAATTGAATTTGCACGCTCAATGACCATTTCTCTCCAAAACCAAATCGAAATATTTCCATGATTTTGAACGCAGAAAAGAAAAAGAAAACACTGAGAATGGTGCTGGCACCTATACCAGCCCACATGCCCCAGTCAAATGGCCACAATAAAGCTGCTGGGCTGTATATTCTCGAGGGCTGAGCGGTTGCAAAAGTCAGACATCCTTAAAATACACAAGAAGAGCTTTTTTTAAAGATCAATGAATTTGCAAAAGTAAATACATATTATGTACATGTTGCATATTTTCTTTTATTGCTTAAAAAGACTGTATGTAATCTTTCCAGTTGTCAGTTCTTACCTACGTCGTAAAACGAATTTGTGAAGTCGATGTAGTAAACTATTTAAGAATATAAAAAAGAAATATTGCTACTTGAACGAATTGTCATTTATTTTTCAAACATGATGTAGAAATAATATTTTTTCTTCTCCGCATAAAAAAATTAATGTTTTTCAGCATCAGCACTCATGTTCTTGGCGTTGTGCTTAATCTTTTAATATTAAATTCTTGAATTACTTACTTCTCTTTGGGGTATTTGCAATGACAATACCCAAATCAGCCTTTTGGCTTATTAAATCTCCAGTCACCCCAATCCACGTTCCATTTTTTAGCTGCAAACCGGTTCCACCACCACCATATTTTCCATCTTTTCCAGTGGCAGCAAACATATGATAGGTAAAATTGAATTTTACCTAATATCCACAAGAAAATAAAATGTATCGGATTACAACGGAAAATTCCTTACACTTGTACTTTTGTGTATGGCATGTAATAACCAAATGCAATTGACCTAACGTAAAAAATTTATCATCAGAAGCTTGGGTAAGTGAAAGTTACAAACCGTAAGAAATTGTTCAAACAGCATTTTCCAATTGCCTCTCCTGGCATTTGAAGTGCCCTGCCATGGTGGGTCTCCCTCAATTTTTGCTCTAATGTATGGAAACGCCACGTGTAAAAGTTTTCCGTTTAAATTCCAAATGAAATCAGGAAAATAGTCTGTATCCGGGCACGGCATGTTTTGCTCGGTGACTGGAAGTTCTATCAATCTCGGAGTGCCCCCGGGGTTGCAGAAAAAACAAACTGTTCTTACTTTCAGCACGACGAATTCTTTGCCCGTGGTATCACCACCGCCATCGATAACATTATCATTATCTTCCGCACCAACTGCAATCTTAAACTTGGTTCTGTTAGGAAGCTCATTCATAAATAAAAGACGCTCGTGTTGTTTTGAATCTGTTTTAAAAATGTACAAATCTTCATCTTTCCTAGTAATCGGAATGTAAACGGGAGTTATCATGTTAAAAATCTGCTTCATAAATTCAGGTCGAATGTCATTGACCATGAGAATAACAATCAAGCACGGATCACTTTTTCGACGATAGTTTGAAACAGTTATTGGAAAATGGACAGGTAAAGAGACTCTTGACATAAGCACGTTGGTAATATTATTTCTATGATCATTTTCATCGTGGCGCAACGCCAATTTCACTCTCATTTCTTCCAATTGTGCCTCAATAGTTTCCAGCTCAAGTGGCTCTGGAAAAGCGTATTTGATCGAGTAAGCACTTTTCATGCCTGAAGGAGATGATGGCGACACTGATGCTACACTTTGTAGAATTCTATCCACACTGGCACCGTTGTCGAATCTGTCCTGGAGAATTAGTAATGAACATTGTGAAAACTTTTCTTGGCTTATTAGATTCAATATGAATGCATCCTCCTGAAATGTTGCTGACGACGATGTTAAGAGTTGTTGTAACTCTAAATGCAATAGTTTTTTTGACCAAGAAGTTATTCTTGTGTTAGCCACGACTTTAGATTCGACAGGTTTTGGTAATAAAATTATCCCGAAAGATAAAAGTTGTGGGGAAAGATAAATGAGAGAAAGCAGTATTAGATTAAAGTGGTGCACAACTTCAC